>VYYJ01000466.1:0-58640 GCA_021029165.1 Cyphoderus albinus
ATTAGAGAAGCACATAACAAGTGAGAAATGAGAGCGAATATAGATTACAACTTTGCAACAATGTACAAATCGACGGAGTGGATGCTTACAGAAAAATGCCGGTGGCGGTTATTGAAGCTGAAACTGATAAAAGATGGATTAGATAGAGTTCTAGTTATTTAGAGTAAATGTGCTATAATATAAATAAAGGAGAAAAGCGAGTAAAAGACACTACAATATTTTCATTTAGTAATTATAATTACAGAGACGTGTAGATACAACCTAAGCTTTTATGCTGGTGATTAATATCTGCAAGCTATGAAAATGTATGTGTGTAGAGCTGGCAGCTATAATATCACCATCACCTGAAAAAAGCTTAATGTATGCAACCAAGGAAAGAAGGATATTTCTTTCTTTTCATTGGAGGTTAATAAAAATGCATTAATTTAATACTAAATTTGTTGTCTGCATCCATTATAATCGCCTGCATGCATGATGTGCTTGTGCACAAGTATCTCTTATTGTTTGCTAAAGCAAAGAAATGAAAGGAAGAGAAAGAGATTTTTGTTCGTTTTGTTGGTCGATTGTGATTGTAGACTATTTTAGTTAGCAGGGAATTGCACGCGGATGGAAATGATAAGATGGATGGAATGGAATAGAAGAGAAAGAAAAGCACGATCACGGATTAAAAAAGAAATAAGAGAAAAGGAAAAACCAGGATTGTTTTATTGTGAGACGTTAAGGGATGCATTAATGCAAAACTAAATGAAAAGGAAAATGTATAACAGATGAGGAATGGGAAAAAAGTTGCTTGAGAATGAAACGAGAAAAAAAAATGTTCTCTTTTATTTTTATGCATTTCAATAAAATGCGAGTCATTTAGCGCGCATGTAAAGTGAAGTGCTTCGAAAATCATAAAAATGTTGTAAATTGTTGTTTTTATGCTTGTAGTTTGTTTAGTCACAATGTAAGTTATTCCCAGGCAAAGAGAAAAAGTTTGTGTATTTACACAGCGTATGAGTTAAATTAGAACCAAACATTGTTCACTCTTGCAGACATTCATTCAAGTCACAAGTTAAGTTAAATATAAAAAAATTAAGAGAAGTAAAGGCAAACGTTAGGGCACAAGTTGGTAGTGGCAGTTGAAATTGGCCAGTCAGTGACAAATGGTGAATGATTATCTCGATTCATCGTGAGTGTGTAGGATGTGGTATTGTGGTCATTCTCCTGACTTCTCTTCCAATTAATCCATTTATTTGAATAAAAAATATGTTTTGTCAGACAGCTCTGGCTTTGACTTAATGATAATGATGAGATGAGAGCTGGTGCATGATTTGATAGTGTCCTACCTACCTTTAATTCTCAGCCTGTAAAATTTGGTTGCTGGCCAAACCTTTCTCTTGAGGCTACTTCAAAATTTTTATTCCAGTTAGTGGTTAGAAAAGTGAAGTCAAACTTTATTGAAGATTTATGTAGATTGATATTTATAAAGCTCTGCTTTATCCACTTATGATCTCTAAAAACAATACCTTAAGCGTTTGTGTCATTACTCCATGCATCTCTATGTGTCATTAAATAAGGTAGCTGTGGCCGAACCCATATGCTAATTTAATTAGAATAGTGCAACAAATTGGATTAAGATGAATAGATATGACTTTCAATAACGATTCGAATTAAGAATTCGAATTCGACTCAATTGATCTCTCTTATAGCGCTAACGATCCTAATGACTTCCTTTTCACGATGCAGTGCCAAATCAATTAATTTTAAGTAGAAGTTTGCATTAGTGCATAAATTAATTTGCATTTGCGCAATACGACCTGATTTGACCCAAGTCGAAGCAAATAAAATTTCCTAGGAATTTGATATAAATTAAGTAATCAATGAATGAATGCGAAATGCAAGTTGCTATAAAGAAGAAGAAAGGTCATAAGGATCAGACATTAGTCATCAAAATCGTTTATCGTTAAATTAAATACAACGAAGCAATTCGTGACAAGTGCAACGAGAAAAACAAAGATAAGCTGACCGGATCAACAGAGCTTTGGGATCTGGGAGACTCTCCCAGGCTGGGAGAATAAAAATCAAGATTTGCCATTGTTAATTCCACTCGGCTTTCGCTGTTTTTACTGATCAAAACTGTGTTGTTGTTGAGGACATTGTGTTGTGATGTGATTTCAATATTTTTCATTTTCACTTAGGTAATCCTCCGGGTGTTCACTTAAAAGCCAACGCTCACGTCACGTCACGACCGACCACGGTTTTACGTGCCAATTTTATTTGCTCACCGTAGATATTGTTGTCGCTTCTCCTCAATATCATCAGCATCAGCACCACATCACATAATACAATATCAGTATCATCATAATAAAAATACGACAATAACATTTACATTCTGCGCTCTTGTTTCGCACTCTTTATTACGTCCGTCCTTTTCCCCTTCAAGATGTTTTTACATAAAATGTAAAAAGGAGAAAAACATGATCTGAAATTTTAATACCTGCCCTTTATTATGTTGAATTTCATTAGTTTTAATTATAGAGTTGTTGTATTTTTCATCAATGGAGAACGACGTAATAATTATTCTGACACGAATGAAAACAATGAAGAGTCTCCTGGATTTCATTATACTAAAAAGCTAAACTGCATTCGCATTACATGACGCTGCTCATGAAAAAGGAAATCGACATGTACGTTTTCAAGTTAAGTTGCAACTCTTGTTGTAAAACAATATAATACAATAAAAGCATGACAGACGAGACCAAGTGAATCAACAACGGATGGACAGAGCACAGACGGGACAAAAAAGGTAGCAAAAGGGGGAAGTGTAAATTATTCATGCATCATGAATGATGCAATGAAAAACTCCCCCGGAGCGGGGATCAGTTCAATAACACGTTACGTTACATTTTTATAGCGAGTTGTTCACTTGTTTTGCTCTCATGTTGAGTTATGTCAGCCAGTGTTCTGAGGAATAAAGAAGAATTCAAGAAAGTGCAGGTTTAATGGAATGAAAGTATTCTAATGCAAATCACTTCTCGAGAAGTGAAGAAAAGAAAGGTACGTAGTATTTAGAAATGAAAAAGGTCTCTTCTCTCTCAGAAAATCGCATCCATTTATTAAAAACTGTAGGAAGTCAGTCAAAGAATGATTTTGGCAACACGATGTCTCGATTTTTCCTAGACTTTAAGACGCTCTTTCTTTAATTCGAGAGAATCTACGTGGTAATGGTAAATAATGGTAACTCCCACCAATGCCATTTGCCTTTTCTTTGCTTGCAGGTGGATCAGTGATACCTGTTCCTGGTAAAACTGCTCAGAGGTCTATGATTAACGTCCAGCAAGAGTAATATTAATTTAATAATGCACTTTGTCTTTTCTTTCTCTCCCTTGGTGAAACATGGATATGGATGAAACATGCATAACACTTTGTGCATGCATGGACATGGACATAAAAACAAAACATCATAATAATCATAACTCAGGTTTAATTACAAGAAAAATGGGAATATGATTATTTCGAGAAACGCCTGGGTGTTGCAAAAACATACACCTGCACCAGGCAAAAATATGGAATGAAGGGAAGGGCGTTTTTTTAAGAAAAGGTTTTCCAATTTAAGTCGAGAAAGTCGTCATTACATTCAACATTCGTCAAGTAAACGTTCACCTGAGTCCCGTCCCGAAAATGTACCTACCAGAAATGGCAATGGCCGAACGAAACCAAAACGGTCATTAACACTCGAATCCAGATTCGGACACACATTACCTTAATATAGTCACGAGACGATAAGACTGTTGCGAATGCGATGCAATTCGCAATTAAGATAAGTATGTGAAGTGAAGCTAGACCTTTAAATATTTATACTACAAACAAATTATAATAGCTTGAGCACAAATGAAATCATGATTATGATTTAAAATGCTACACGCTTCATTAATATAAAACTAAAATAATGTTGTGTAAATAACTAAATTCAGCGGAAGTCATTAAATAGCAAAAAATTAAGCTTACCTGGATCGAAAAGGTCAAAAGTCACTTTCATTTTATTTCACGCCGACGTCGCGCGACTGCGAGATGCTAACAATTGAGTTGAGTTTGAGACAAGTGCAGCCATCAAGCCAGCGATGCCCCAAATTCTACCCCAGAAAAACTTGAGAGGTGTCCATTGAGCACACAACCGGCTTTTTTAGTGTGTAGCAGAAGAGCTTAGAGCGAGACTCATTGCATCAGCCAAGAAAATGCAGGGAGCGGCGGGAAAAGTTAAACTGAAAGGACTTGTGCATTTGACAGTAGTAGTGGAGCAATGATGAGAAGTGAAAGCATTCCATTTCTCACAAGCTGTTACCTAATCTTATGTAAAGACTGTTGGTCGAAAAATTAATTTAAAGAGTAATTAAAAGATTTACATCTTTAGCCATTCATTACAAGATAATTTCACAGTATTTCCGGAAGTATCACATCACGGAGTGGAGTCACCGTTCCAGCTAGTTTCATTTTCAACAATTAGTCAATTAGCCGGTTCGCATTGTTCTACCCTTTCAATTTTAAAGATCTGGAGAAAGTTAATTAAAGAAGAGTCAAGTAAGTGATAAAAAGTTTTAAGTGTGTTTTGTTAAGTTGAAAGTGATTTAATATAATAATACATTTGTATTAAATGAGTTTTTGATGTCAGTGTATTACTTAATTATTCAATTACAGGATGCCGCTATCGTGTCGCTTTTATAAAGAAAAATATCCGGAAGTCGAAGATGTGGTTATGGTCAACGTGAAACGGATTGCGGAGATGGGCGCCTATGTCCATCTCCTGGAATATAATAACATCGAGGGGATGATTCTGCTGTCGGAGTTGTCCAGAAGACGTATTAGGAGTGTAAATAAACTGATCCGTATTGGGAAAACAGAGCCCGTTGTAGTTATAAGAGTGGACAAAGAGAAAGGCAAGCCAAAACTGGAATAAATATTTCTTGGACCAACTGGACAAACATTCCCCATTCTGAGTGTTATCTATATGTAACGGTATTTTTTTAAATTATAGGTTATATTGATTTGTCGAAGCGTCGTGTTGCACCGGAAGATGTTGAGAAATGTAACGAGCAATTTTCAAAAGCAAAAGCTGTTAACTCAATTCTTCGTCACGTCGCAGACCTCTTAGGGTACGAAACGGATGAACAGCTGGAGGAGCTGTATACTAAAACTGCGTGGTACTTTGAAGAAAAGTACAAAAAGAAAGCTTCTGCTTATGATGCATTTAAAAATGCAGTCCAGTAAGTTAAAAATAGTTTTCTCATTCTAAATTACATGCAGAAGACTTGAATAATAATGGAATACAATTGTAGACGCATGGATATTAACATTAAGGTTTTGATTGTCATTTTTAGAGACCCTTCCATTTTGGATGAGTGTGGTCTGGACGAGAACACAAAGGATGTTTTGCTTAAGAACATTCAACAGAAGCTTATGTCACAGTCTGTAAAAATAAGGTCTGATATTGAAGTGTCGTGTTATGCCTATGAAGGTATTGAGGCAGTGAAAAAGGCTCTGAGATCCGGCCTTGAGTGTTCAAAACAAGATATACCCGTAAAAATTAATTTGATTGCTCCTCCACTTTATGGTATGCTGAATTGAATTGAATATTTACACCGAGTTACTTTGCCATTGATTAATAATTCTGTTTCGTCAAGAGTTAACATATGTATATGGTTAAATTGCCAATGTAGTTGTTACAACGTCAACTCCAGAACGCCAAGATGGTGTGGCATTGCTGCAGGAAGCCATTGACAAAATTGAAGCAACAATCAAAAAACTAGGTGGAAGTTTCAAAGTTCAGATGGCTGTAAGTGATGTCGCGTTAGCGGCTCTAAAAAAATAATAATATGTCATTAGTAAAAATCAATTAACTAATCCGAATTTTGTTCATATCTCCTGCAGCCTAAAGTTGTAACTGAGTTGGATGAAGCTGAACTTGCTAGGCAGTTGGAAAAATTAGAGTTGGAAAATCAAGAAGTTGCGGGAGATGATGACAACGAGGATGACGATGAAGAGAATGGAGACGAGGATGGGGAAGTGGAGGAGAATGGCGAAGCAGAATAAAAGCATTCCCCTGCCAATTTCTACATTAACAATATATATATAGCGGAATCAGATAACTATATATTATTGTCCAATTTAAACTAAGAGTATATTATTTGTAAAAAAGAATTCACTGTTTTCATTACGTATAAAACTTTTTTGAAAGAAACTTTACAATTTTTGAAAAATGCTGAATAAACCCGGCAGTCTAAAAACAAGTTTGACTTGTCGCGGCCGACGTGGCCATCACTTGATTTTCAAAATGTCGCCAGACTTTTGTACAGATACTGTAGTGCAGTGTGCAATGGTAGAAAATAACAGATTTGTAATATACGTTGTACAAGTATTTTTTATCAGAAAAACTAAAGTTTACTGCATTCTTTTATTCAGTATATAATAATTTATGATTTGTTTTCTTTTTAAATACATTTTATTTTGATTTGAAAACTAGAACACATTTTCCAACATTAGCTTGAGCTAATGGAGAATCTGTTGCTTTTGCTACATACCTAAATGCTTGGTCATACTGACTAGGTAAAAATGATTTGGCAACCACAGGCACCACTAATCTGGATTCTACTAATTTCTTGCACTCACGCTAGAATTTCTCTCGGCGAGTTAGTTTCTGGTACACCCTGAAATTTAAAAATTTAAGTTAATTTAGGCTTTGTACATCTTGGTATTGAACGATGAAATAATTTTAAGTAAGAGAAAATGATTACCCTTCTGAAAAATAAGTTAAAAGGGAAAAGTAATACAGCAACTAGAAAAGCTCTTAAGCCACTAGTACTGTGGTTCAATTCGGTAGGAAACGTTTGCATCACTTCACTGTCAGGATCTCGACAAAACTTCTCGAGCAACGGAGTAATCTTAGAGTTGTCCGTATTTATTACAATGTCAAATATTCTGGAATTTAAAAAACGTCATTTATGTAACATCCATGATGACTTTAAGGGCAGGCTAGGCCAGAAATGTAAAAACAGGCAAACCTTTGTGTGAGATTAGGCAGTAGCGTGTAGTCATGTGGTATGATAAGATGGCTTTCTGCTCCTAGTGTTTTTAGAGAATGTAAAAAAGTCATTTGGGCAACACCCGAACTCATGTCCTCTTCACTATCAAGATTTTCTTCTGTCGATATCGTCACTCTCGAGCCCCAGCTTTTGAAAAGCTGAGTAGCCAGGAGTCCTACTCCGTCATTCTTTGTGGACGCTCCAAGATGAATAAGTACTCTAAGAAGCCAAAAGCAAACTTACATTAATAATCACTTAGGGTAATCTAAATTAGCAATTAATGATTCTCGATTCTTGAGTGCAGTAAAACCTTTTATTTTTTGCGACATGTGGACCAATCTTCCATTTGGTGACAATTTCGGTCCAAAATGTGTAAAAGGCATAAGGCATCGTGGCAGCACCTTCGTAACTGATATTGGCAGGTTTTGGAGCTACGTATTTTTGATTTATTGTTATATATTCCGACATGACGCCTTTTTCCGACCAAAGAGGCACGAGCACCCACACTTTATCACTGATTTCAATTTTGGAAACGTGGTGTCCCACGTCAACAACAATTCCCGAGCACTCCCGTCCTAGAATCCAAGGCCCAGGAGCCTAAATAAGTAACATACCGGAATATTTAACGCGAAATTATTTGTCTGTCCTTACTCCTTTTGCGCAAAATGAAAATAAAATTTGCCCTCTCACTCACAGAAGATAATCCCAAATGATGTCGAAGGAGACGCCCATAGCCACAAGCAATTCTTGTATCAATTGAATCAATTCCTACAGCTTTCACCTGTACAACGACTTCATCCGGGTTTATCAGAGTTGGCGATGGTATTACTGTTAACGAAACCCCCTGTAATGTGTCACCTCGTTATACTGCTGCTGAATTTTGCCCAAATAAATTTTTAATTTGAAAGGTTTAAATCTTTATCTTACATCAACACCTCTTCTTGTACTTGTGGAAAGGATAGCCCGCATAACATATTGATTGCCATTAGAATTTGTAGAAAGTGGGCTGGACGTAGACACATTTCGAAAACTGTACCCTACGCAGACGCCAATTATGCCTCCCGTACAAAAGTCCCGCACATCCCAAGACTAAAGCTTGACGCGACACTAAAAATAAAGGAACAAATTAATATCAGTGAATATCTTCGGTCATTTCTTCGGTCTTCGGTCAGATTTTTTTATTAGAGAGATATTCTTGAAAAATATAAAATAGCTAGACTTTTACCATCTTTGTACATTAATGCCCTTGCTTGATTGAGTAATTCATGGAATTGTGCATGAAGTCTATGTGACTGCAAAATTCGGATCACTTCGTGACTTTTGTCATGCACAATATTTTTGAAGGCTACGACGGCTTCGCTATTATCTATACTCTCGAGAAACGTGATTGAAGATTCATACAGGTAATTTAGTTTCTGCCGCAAAGCCTGGAGTAAGGTGGAGTAGTAAGACTACAAAATGGAAAAGAAAGTTTTAGATTTTTGTAAAAGTCCTCAACTTTTAATCAAGATTCATAATTTAACTATGTATTAATTTAAATGTACTACTTACCTCAGCGTCATCAATGTACCCATGAAAATGAGTTACGGTGGTATGAACTTTATCTTTCACCGCATCCCTCACCACAAGCGATTCAGAAGAAATTGTCATTTTTAAAACTGAAAAATTATAACTTATATAAACGGAAAGTGACTAAAATATTCCACATCCGCCAACTAAAAGGCATTATTCAGGGCTGACGTACAAAAAAATCACAGGAGGGAGAACAATTAAGGAGATAAGAAAAAATGACGAACAAAAATGGGGCAAATGGGGATTCACTAAAAATGAACGTTCAGATATGATTCCGGCTTTGTATCAATTTTCTTTGAACTCTGTTTTATTTCAATTCGATTGTCGTTAGATTTTTGGGAGCGCGTTTGTCAGGTCAGGATGCGGTCATGTTCTATTGAAGAGAAAAAATATTTCACAAAACATTAAACATGTACCTAACCATTTTTAACTCTAATTTCCCAAATTGCAACCTAACTTGGCTGAATAATTTTTACTTAAATAATTTATAGTATTATTAGTCTTATACATTTAAAGTTGAAACTTACGTGGACATTTTCCTTTTCCTTAGATTTTGAGCGACACTCCTTTCACTTCCCGTAATGAGATGAACACACAAAGCTTTCGTTTCGTATACATTAAATTATTGTTATACTATTTTAAAAATCAGTCTAAATCTAGAATTCTTCAGTCAGGATAGCACTACACATTCTTGTTCGAGAAGATATACAAAATGTGCAAGAACACGGTGCGGTGTTCCGGGAAGAAGATTCTCTCAGAGAAGAAAAATCGATGCGGAATGGAAAATTGATGATTTTAATAAATATCTCATTACATCATACTAAGGTGAAACACGAGAATAGACACATTGTATAAAGAAAACGTACATTCATTCATTTTACTTCACGGTTCGTTGGATTCTCGTGCGTTTCGTGCTTCGGTCTAGATGAGATAAACAATTCACTCGTGCCAATCATAAACAAACAGGCGATCAAGTGAAGTAAGGCAAGGCCCGAAGAAAAAAGAGTGCAGCAGTGGCAGTGTGTCCATTAAAATCTTTCACCCGGAGACTTTCTCCAATCACTTCACTTCTCCTCACAAACTTTCTCTTAAATATAACCACTACCAGTGCCAATGAAACGTTGCTCCACTCCACACTGTTTTCACCAGCAAACCACACATCGTTATTAGTAAATTGAGTAAATTCGGAGTTCCACAGAAATCTTATAGGAGTGAATGACCAATTTTCGTGTGCAGTGTTGGCAAAATGTTTCCTTTGGATATGGATTGGAATGCCGTGGTATTTGATAAATGTGTGACCACATCGCTTGTAAAAGCACAAAAGCACGATTGTGCTATATGCTGAGTGCGTGAGGGCTCATTCGTGAGCTAATACATGACTATGACCAAGTTCTATACTTTCTTTATTTTTTGTATTATTATAAGATTTTTACATTTTGAGAAAAGGTTCCCTATTCCATTACAGCAGCATGCAGAAGCCAAAAAGGCTTATTACAGCAAAATTGGGTTACTCGATGAATGCAGGCATGGAGCAGGACGTTAGGGCAGATCATATGAGTGCCGAGTGGAAGCACTGGAAGCAACTAAATTATGTAGTAAAGTGCACGGACGGACGGAAATGGGTGAACATTGAACATGCTGATGCATAGAGTCTTTCTGGATAAGAAAAGAAGCTGTAACAAACATAACATAACACATGAAACTACTCGCTCCTCGTCCTCGCTAACCTTTTCCGCGACCGACCACACACATCACATAAGATCACAGATGATTCAGAGAAGGAAACAACCTAAAGGAAAATTCTGCCCGTGGCCGACTTGTTGTGTTGAATCAGACATACGAGAAGAAACCTTTCCTCGGCAACTTTCACCCTTTGACTTTTATTGCTGTTCGTGCACGGATTTAGATTTTTAAGAGTTTGGCATTTACGCCATTGAAAACCAGTAATTAATATTGAAAAGTTGTAGATCAGCAAGTATTTGCAACAAATGATATCATATCTACTGACAACTCAGCTGAGCTTAAATATTAAAAGCTTTGAGCTTGTTATCTACTAGCTATAAAATAGTGTGTCATTATTTTGTCACCTCCTTTCTGCAAGTGTTTGTGTGGTGTCTTTAGTCTTGAAAATGCTGATTGTTATTTATTAATTGGCATTTAAAATAAAAATGAGATCATGGGGAAGTTTAAATCCACGCTTCGGTGCTCTCTGCGGTTTTCTTGCTTTCTTCTTCTTATCTTCTTGTTCACTTTCCCTTCTGGAGTAAAAAGCACCGATGGAGGGAGTGGCAGCAGTGGCGGAGGTAGCGGCGTTTCCGCTTCCAATAGTGCTTCAAAAGTAGTCAGTGAAAAGTCATCAGTTGTATCCGAGTCTAGTCCGAAAAACAGTGGAGCTTCTCCACAGCCAAGCAGCGATCCTAATGGAACGCCAGGGTCAAAGGCAAAGGCAAAGGTCAATGCAAACGGTCCAGATGAGTAAGTTTTCTATTCCTATTTTCCTGTGACTTAATTGGAATTTTATTTTAAATATGAGCTTTGGTTTTTCACAATTTCAGTAAGTCGTCCTCGTTAACCGTCTCAAATCTGACAGTGTCATCGACCACCTCCACCGCCAGCAGTAATGTGGACGTCCTTCCGGAGAAAGGGGATGCTGAGAAGGAGCATTCTGCATCCCTTGCAATTTTCTTCGTGATGTGTGTGCTAGGTAAGGCTGAGAATTTCTGGCAACATCTGGAGGATTTCATAACTTTCAAGAGAAAAAAGTGATCTAATTTAATTTGGAATTATATGATGATTGTTTAATTGTTTTGCAGGTGTATGTATCCTTTCGATTCACATTATGATTCAGACACAATTGCAGTATCTACCTGAAAGTATTGTTGTGATATTTCTTGGTAAGTAAAAAATGAAAATGAGAAAGTCAGTCACAAATTCCTTTTATTAAAATTAAATCAAGCAAAAACAGATTTTTGTGTAGCAATTTATTATGTTCGTTTGCAGGTGCTCTTATTGGGTTGTTCTTAAAAGTTTTGTCGAATTCTGATTTTGGAAACTGGCAGGTATAGAAATTCACCTACGGCAAAAAGGAATTCACTAAAACTGGCAAACCTTCTTAAAAAGATGAAGATTTTGCATGTATGCTTTTATATTTCAGAAAGAAGAAGCCCTTTCACCTACTGCTTTTTTTCTGGTCCTTTTACCTCCCATTATCTTTGAGAGTGGCTACAATTTACATAAAGTAAGCTCAAGTTATATTTTAAACTGTCATTTTTAAAATGTAGCACACAATGCATTGTGATGTTTTTTGTTTCAGGGAAACTTCTTCCAGAACATTGGAAGTATTTGTGTTTTTGCAGTATTAGGTACTCTGATTAATGCCTTCATCATCGGCGGAGGAGTCTATCTTCTTGGAGTGGTAACGGAAATAAATATATCGTTAATAAAATATAAACTTAACTTTACATTCTGGTTACAAATTATATCTAAAGAAAGAATTTCTTCTCTCATATAGGCAGATATAGTTTACCACCTTAATTTTGTTGAGAGTTTCGCGTTTGGATCATTGATCTCAGCCGTTGATCCGGTGGCTACCCTCGCAATTTTTGCTGCATTGGATGTGGATCCGGTTCTGAACATGTTAGTCTTTGGGGAAAGCATTTTGAACGATGCTGTCGCCATTGTGTTAACATCGTAAGACACAAAATACCTTTTTAAATTCATCTCATATTTTCTTAAAATGAACTCTATTATTAGGTTGCTTTACTAGTCAACCTGTTTTTGCTTGTTTTTCCACAGAACAATTTTACAGCTAAATAGTGACGTAGAGCCCGATCCCGATCGATCGTTGCTTATGCAAGGCATTAACAACTTCTCACTGACATTTCTGGCTTCCGCTGGAATCGGTGTTGCCTTTGCTCTGAGTAGTTCTCTTCTTCTGAAGCACGTTGACTTACGAAAGAATCCCTCCTTGGAATTCGGAATGATGTTAATTTTTACTTATGGACCATACACACTAGCTGAGGGAATTCACTTATCAGGTATATACTTAATTACTTTCAAAGATTTATTTCAACGTTTCACAAGCTACAAAAAGCATCCTTGCCTTTTCCAAACGAAAACGGAAAGACTAAATTTAAAATTGTTTTCAGGAATCATGGCCATTTTATTTTGTGGGATTGTGATGTCACATTACACCCATTTCAATCTTTCACCTGTTACTCAAATCACAATGCAACAAACTATGCGAACACTTGCTTTCATTGCTGGTAAGAGAACTAAACTTATAATTGCACTAATCATTTCTGGAACATCTACTCTAGAGTGGGATTTGTATTGTACTTTGTACTTGTTTGCAGAAACCTGTGTTTTTGCGTACCTCGGACTGGCTATTTTCAGTTTCCATCATCGAATCGAAGCGTCGCTTGTCATTTGGAGCATTGTGTTTTGCCTATTAGGACGAGCCTTAAATATCTTTCCATTGGGCAACCTAGTTAATCGATTTAGGACTCACAAGATTACAAACAAAATGATGTTTGTGATGTGGTTCTCTGGTAATTTTTAATTTAAATGGGTTTAGCCTTAGAATGTCTGATTAGCAATTCAATTTAAAAAATTGATTCAATTCAACAGGGCTTCGTGGAGCCATTGCGTATGCTTTGAGTTTGCATTTGGAATTCGAGAAGGAAACTAGACAAGTGATAATTACGTCAACATTAATTATCATCCTCTTTACTACGTTAGTTTTTGGTGGTCTTACAATGCCAATTGTTAAGGTAAAATATGTAAATATAGTTCTGGAGAGGGGAAATCAGGATGTGTTCAGTGGACTGATTGAATTGTTTTTTTATTAATAAAATGTGTATTTTATCAGTACGTCCAAGGAGACTTTAAACCAACGACTCGAAGACGGAGACGAAGAAGCCGAAGAAGGAGCACTGAGATATCTCTTAGCAAGACGAAAGAAATGGTAAATATTTTTTGACGAGTTTGAATTTTGTTCGGATCTTGGAAATTGTATCTGATATTACTACGCTGAAACTGTGATTTCCAGGGACAAACCATAGACTCAGAACACTTATCGGAACTGACAGAGGAAGAATTCGACTCTTCCTTAGCGAAACAAAATGCTTTCGTCAAATTTGATATGAAGTACTTGCGTCCTTTCTTCACTAGACGCTTCACGCAGCAGGTATTAGCTTACAAATTCTTAAACAAACAAAATCTTAGAACCCTACTCCATGACATGACTTTCCCGTTTCCAGGAACTGCAAGACTGTCAAAGTCAAATGACGGATTTGACAAATCGTTGGTATCAAAATGTTCGAGTATCCCCTGAGAACACAGACGATGAGGAGGAGCTATGTTATGCTCGAGGATAACTTTGAAGGAACGAATCGCAAAGAGATTCACAATCACAAACAATTGACAAATGATGTAGTTTTACTGCTTCTGAACTTCATATTCTATTCGCATTGTATTTTTAAGATAAAGACTTCATTACGCAATCTTTTCTGATCTAACCTAACCCACGTGTTTGTACTTCTTATCCTGTCGTTTTACTACTAATCACAACATACCTCTATATTAACGAATTGTAATTGTACTTTAAATATAATTTATTGAAACAGAGAAAATAAATACCGCGCATTTAATCCGCAGTAAAAATCAGCTTTGGTTAGTTGGTGATTGTTTGATTATTAGCATTAGCAAGGAAATATATGTAGTGGCAATCACGATAAACCTCTTTATTCCAAATAACTTCACTTTACATCCTTAGCAAAACTTAATTATATATAGTATCTTACATATACATTCAAAAAAAAGATAATTTAAAGAATGATTCTTGATTGACCAAGTACAGCCGCTGAGCCGCGTAAGTTTATCTCAACCGATAAAGTTCATAACCACCAAATGAAGGAGGAGGTGAGCAAGAACGAAATCTGCAAAGGCTCTTTCCTGGCTGATTTCACTAAACAGTGATTTATTTTCCGGGTTAACTTGAATACGAAGACACACTGAAACAATTTTAAGAATAAATTGTTGAATTTTGCTTGCACCATTTATTATAATTGATTACGTACTTTTTACGCTAATTTAAACTGGGGCTAATGCTCCTTCTTACCTCCAAGAATAAAACAGCCAACTGAAGAAATGAATCCGGACAGGAAAGAATTGAAAGGGAATGTTCCAACGATGCAGCAGTAGACAAACTGGATCACACCGGTGAAGAAGACATACGCAAGATAAGCATCGATCACCTTTAACCTCTTTGGTGTTTGAGCCTCATACTCATGGAGGAATTTTTTCACTACTCCAAAAACTGACGTCATTGTTGCACCTGGATAAACTTCCTACACTTTGCTTTAAAAAACTCTGAAAAACAATAAATAAATTCCCAATTTAATTAAATAATTATACTGATGGTCAATGATAATAGATGAAAATGACATTGTTATTGACATTTCCAGTATAAAAAGTATTGAATGAAACTCACAGTTGTTCACTGATCCAAAAACTGTTGCACCAAGACCAGCAGAGATTCTCCAGGCAGCAGTTTGTGTAATTCCTGTTTCAAAATCAAAAACAAAGTTAATTAGATTTTAGTTACATGCTTATTTCGAGGGTTAGCATTTGCAATATTACTTTACTATGTCTAAAATGGACATTACCCTTAAGTATTTACTTAAACTAACTACTTACAATTAAAAATTAATTAATTTAAAGTCAAACCTCGTTTTTGATGTCAGTTGTTGCAACAGTGAACAGAGCTGTCTGTTTTGTTATTGACGTGTCCGGAGAGAGTGAGAATCTCCGGTGGATTTGACGTGGAAGCTTTCTTCCGCCTCTCCTTGTTTTGTACCCAATGGCACTGCAGTTTCTCGTTCATGGGTTAGATGGCTCATCCTACACCACAATTTTTGTTCGTTTCTTTTTGTTTCTCAAAGCTAATATCCTCGAATACCCACCAGGCCACCAACCACTTATTCCACTAATGTCGATCTGTGGTTTATTTAACGACCGAAACTGATAAACGACGTATAAGTATGCCATTAAATGTAAATGTTAATTTTTGCGTGAGAAAGTTAAAATGAATAAAGTTCACTTTTTTTTAGCAGTATAAAAATAAACACGATTCTATTTCATCAATTATCTATTATCACTTTATTTGGAGCATAAACATAGTTGAATACAATAAAAGACAAAATCTTTCACATTTCACACACATAATTAATATAACGGCGGAAGCATAATAATTAACTAAATACTACATAATTACATGTAGGTAAAGATATGGAAAGCTTTTTTTGAACATTAAGAAATTTTGATGTATTACATTAAGTAAACGAGAAGAGATTTACCTCATGAAAGGGCAAAGATCACTATAATTTTCATATTAAACATGATATCAAAATACGGTTTGTAGCGGAAAAAGTGCAATTTTAGAAGTCGATTGATTGGAAAGGTCAATCGAAACTCACTGAATTGTTATTCACGGTGAGAATGTCTTGGCTCTTGCGAAACAAATTATTCTTTGGAAGGGAAGCCTCCAGGAGAATTTTGATTTCATCGAAAACCTAAAGAAATAAAAATCATTTTATCAGTGTTTTAAAAGATTGACATTGGCATCTTTTCAAAAAGAGTCAATTTCTACCTCTTCAGGACTCTTTGCTGCATCCATTTTTTCAAGCTTTCCGGTCTCCATGTAGTGATTAATCACAGGAAGTGTGTCACTTCGAAAATTGAGAACGCGTTTCTTCAGGCACTCTAAATTGTCATCCGTACGCCCACTCCCATCACAGCGATTGAGACATCTGTCGACGCACATGACTTCAGGAGCCTCCAAGTACAAAACGAATAACAAGTTCGTGGATGTGGACATGGTCCTTTGCCATCCATGAAAATTGTCCCAGTTCCGGGGAAAGCCGTCAATTAAAAAGTTCCATGTTCCAGTATTAGCACTGATTTCACTCATACGCTGATTTTTGTAATGCAATTAAAATGTAATTCAGTCAAGATGAGAATTTATTAATTGTGTGAAAGTAAAACTTTAAATTACATTCTTGATAAGCTGACAAGTGATTTCTACTGGGACAATGGAACAGCTATCAAAATGCTTCTGGATCACATCCCGGTGAACAGAGTTTGGATTCATGAGCTCCTCTCGAAGCAAATCTCCAGCGGATAGATGGGCAAAATTGAAGTGCTAGAAGGGAAAGATCATCAGAAAATTATTTTTGTTTGGCAGAATCTCTTTGTTTTAATCAATCCACTTTTGGGTGTGGATTATATTGGAACTGATTACAAAACACGACACAAGATAGCCACGCACCTCAACAATTTTCTTTGACTGTGTGCCTTTTCCAGCACCAGGTAGCCCCAAAATGAAAATAATGTTGGGTTTCATTGTCACAGCGCAGTAAACTCTACACTCTGCACTAGATCAGTAAAGGGTAGCGGAAGTGTTTTTTTTTCTTGCTTCGAGGTACTACTTCGGCTCGACAGTGACTCAATTTAAGTTTTGATTCGATTAGATTTTAAAAATGGGACTTTCTGTCAAATTGGTGAATTGACCATCTCCATCCAAGTTCAGGCCAAATCAACAAGTTGTTGTAGTAAACAATTTTCAAATCTACTTTATGTTTCCATGATTTCCTTCTGAAATTGATCTGGTATGAAATCGACAAAACGTTTGATTCACAACATTGGTGATGTGATGGTGAACCGGAGGTTGCAATTGCAATAAGGTGGCTAGATAAAAAGTTCTAGTGATATGAGAGACTGCACAATATTAAAGTTCAGTTTAGCCAATATGTTTGATTAATCTTATCAAAAGAGTGATTAGAATAACCAATAGAGTAATTGCATGCGATTTAAGTAGAACGCAAAAACTGGTTTTAAGTTACTCAATCCTCCTTTATTACTAGGCGTTTTGTTTATCATACTGTCATAACTCAATGAGGAAAATTGTTTGAAGTAATTGGCAGAATGCGACTGAATTGCAGAATACTGTCCTCTAGTCTTCAGTCTTTCTTGCTGATTTATACATTACTACAATTAGTGTGTAATTGTGGGCTATGTACTATGTAGAGTTTCAGATATGATGATATGCAAGCCTTGATGGTAAAAATAAATTGAAAATAATGGACGCCGAATAATAATTAATTTGTTAATGGCTGACATTTTAGTTTAACAGATATTTTTTTAAGTCAAAATGCGTAGTAATTCTTATGTTTGCGAATGTTTAGGCGTTTTTGTAAATTGTCCGTTTAAAATCATTTTAAGACTTCATCCTTCTAATTGCAAGTTTCATTTCATCTTATCATTATCATCTTCATCGGTCCACGACCATGAGAATGGTATTGACCAGTAAATTTCGGGAAATAAGTCATGCACGTCAAGTGAATTGCACCAGCCTTTGCTCTTTAAATTTTCAGCTTTCCATTCCATCAAGTTTCTGAACAGCAGGTAGGCGGTAGCACGGTCTGACCAGTAGAAAAAGTACCTGCTTCCTTAAACATCCTCCACTTCCTTTCCTCACTACCGCCACTGCCTCATTCTTTATCAGCAACAATGTCAGTTTTTAAAAAACTTGCTTTACTGTTTGTGTGGCAGAGTTAGCTAGACGCGGGACTTTGCTTCTTCCTATTCCTGGATATTTCGTTGTTTCCTTTATCCACTGCGCCATGTTGCATGAAATGGGCAAGTGGTCTGATAATAGAAAAGAATTGCGGTAGTTTGGAAACGAAAGGCAAACAGAAAAGACAGGAAGAGAAAACACATACATTTTTAAATACGGCACAGGAAAAGAAAAAAGAAAGGGTGAACACTGAACACATTTTATCAAAAAGAGATCGATCAGGGGCAAGTTAAACAAACTCTTGTGTAATATAGCTCAGAGATATGTTTCGCATAAAATTAACGTTTCTTATCGAACCACCAGTCTCGACTAGCTGAAGGTTGAGCACGACAAAATGGTAATACTCGGTGGTGCAACATGTTTTCCAAGCAACCGGAAGTGTGTATACGTTTCTTGGCCCAGTTGCCATTCGTGGGCACCTGTCCACCGAAACGAGAGGGGTGCGCAGATCCACATGCTCATACATTACTAAGCTCGCTCGCTTTTATGCCCTTTAAATAAAAATCCTTAGCGAAAAGCCTGTCTAAACTTAATGTACCCAGTCCGCATTGCGCTTTTCCTTTCACTTCATTTCATATCGAAACTATCTTCACAGAAATATTTTTCTTCTTTTTTCAAAAATAATTATCAAACCGACAAATATCACATTTGTCTGTCCAACCAAATTCCCCTTTTCCCTTATGAGTGCCTACGTGACCCCCAGATGTTTAAAAGTCTTCTATCTAACACAACATTCGAACATTTTTTACTCAGCTTCCTTTAAGGTATCCACTCTCATGTTTAGGTAACATGTCTTTGGCTTGTGCCACTGTGCGGTGTCGAACACCTTCCGTTTGTTTTAGTCCATTTCCACTTTCAAGCCATTTTTTCCTTTTTGAGGGAAAAGCGTATCAATCCTCCTTCCTTTTTACTTTTTATGGATTAAATGTCCCGGCGTCCACCAGCCATCATCCATCAAGATAAATGCTTCAAATGAGTCACGAGTCAAGTCAAGTCAAATAAATGAGCACATGCTTCCGATCACCAATAAATATAATCATTCATTACTTCACACAAACGTTGTTTACTTGCCCAAAAAATATTTTGGTAGTTTTTCATGAAAAACAAAAACGCTACAAAAAATAATGTAATGTCTCGGCTCTTTGTCTGAATCTTATATTTATTAACATGTTATAATAAACATAGAATAATCAGTGCATTTATATGCGTGCCATGACCCTATAGAACTTCCTATATTAATATGAACATAAAAATGCAATTTGAAGTTATTAAAACATATTTTGTGACAGTCATAGCTAAAAATCAACAGGAGGCTCATGTGTACAATGCCGTGTTTGTGTTTACTAAGTAGTCATGCACGATCAACTTGATGAAACGATGTGTCAGCAGTGTCAGGTCAAAAATATTGTTATTTTATTATGACTTATAACATAACATACAAGCTCGTGGTTTTATGTCAATATTATTACGAGCAGCGAAACAAGTCAGGAAAATATGTTTGAAAAGTAGGAATCCAATTACCAGCTCATTTTGCTGTATTCACATATTGTTAACGTTATGATTGTATTATGTCGACAGGAGCGCATATTTCTAATTACACAGTTAGTAGAATGCCTTTTAGCGTGAATGAGATGATTACGGTTTCTGTTCGCTGTTTCGGTAACTGGCTTCTAGTTAAAAAAATAAATGATGTGTCGATGTGTGGTTTGTACTTGTTCCGTCCAAATTTTATTTACTCTGACATTTGTGGAGTCTCCTCCTTTATAAAAATAAAGTTGGCAGAAGTCACAAAGTTGTAAACGGGAAGAGAAAAAAATGTTTCTGGAGACACACGGACACGTCACATCACATCCCATCTGCTAAAAATAAATAAAAGCAATCCAGAAATGTTTTTACCATTTAATGCAAGCATGCGTTTGATAATGGCGATGATGAGATGATCCCTAGGATGGAAATGAAATGATTCTATGTAATCATGTCATGTACAAAATTTCATGGCTGTACGCAGAGCACAGAGCACATCTTCATTTAATTAGGAAATTGACGAGCTCCACCCAACGTGCACCACCGACGAACGCGGACAACCGTCCAATAGTCATTGTGGTCCAAGAAAAATAATGACTACCTTCTAAAAAAGTAATTCTTTCAATGCTGTCCCGTGTTTTGGGAAACTTTTAGGAAATTGAGAAAACCATGAAAATGTACGTGCGGCGGTCGCGATAATGTGTACACTTATCTATTTTACTTGACTTGTCGACATGTTCCAACCCCATTTAGTCACCAAATTAACTCTGATGGTCTGTCATAAAACCATTAAAGCATCACTATCGCTTTTACCTATTTTAACAAGCAGTGACCTGATAGCAAAACATTCACTGTTATTATTTGATTGTTGATAATAATAATAACTACAATGTGTGTTGTGGTGGCTCGCTGCTACTGAATGATCGTTTTCTCCTTGTGGTAAATTTCATTTAATGAACAAAGTTTCATACAAAAAAGAGCATATGCTTTCTGTTGGTTAACTGCATTAGAATGATGAAATGGACGCGGACAATAATTGTATGTTTAAAAAATTTAGACCAATATTGGTTTTGACATTAATTTTGACATGACCTAATACAATGCGCAACAGCAGCTACTTTCATTATAAACCAATACTTGGTGACCGATTTTACGGATTTTCCGCTAAGTGTACAGAAACGCTCCTACCCGACCCAATTTTTGTAGGTGGAAGGCGAGACCCTGCAGCCATTTCTGAAGCTGTGCCAGCAGTATTGCAATAAATTTTCGGATTGTAAACCCTCTAACTCGCTCCTTTAATTCTTATTTCTTCTTCCTCTAACACTGTTCTTTTGTGACTGTTGCCCATTTAAAATTTTTCAGTTGAAAGCCTGGGAATTGTGTGGGAACATAATTTTCATAATTTCTGCCGCTTCGAAGTTTCAGTTTTGTCTTGTCTTTTCTGAAGGATTTAGGGTGATTTCCCATTGATCTCCAATAATAGCCTGAAATGAAGAGGGATGAGGGTGATGATCTCTCATATCCGCCACTGCCAAGTTTAACAAACTCCCTCTTCTCCAGCAGTGTACAGAGAGTGTGCGTTGACTGGTGCGTGTATCCGAAAAACTGACCCTTTCATTTTCACATGATCACACAAAAAATAAGAGGACACGTCGCAGCAAAAAAAGTCCATTCAGAGGATGAGAACTAATACCAAGTAACAAACAATGAGGGTTAAAATAAAATGAGAAGAGTGAATAAGGATGCTACTTTACTTGGTGAGAATCACTGCGACTTAAATGACCAAATCAAATGATATTATGTTTTTCTTTTCCACACCACACCAAATTATAAAAGCAGTTCACGCAGGACCCTTTTTACGAAAATGAAAATATCACCCAAAAATAGATCTCCATCCAGTGTTTATTTGTTTGGGGAACACTACCTTCATATGAATATGAATAAAATAAAAATCCTTGAAAACAGTGATAGAGTGACAGGTTGACTAGATTCTCTGCTCATTCATCTTCACATGACGTTTTCAATCTGGTCTGGATTCACTTTCGGGAGAGTAACAGTTTTGTTTTGACCTGTGAGATTCATTTCAAAGGTTCACACGAAAATCGGCAAAAACTTTTTTCCCTTTCCGCGTTCATCCCTCTCTCGCTCTCTTCTTGTCCCTTCTTTTTAGGGCTACTTTGCATGCGTGATCAGATTGCAGGATTAAATTTTTATAATATTATACAAAATACAACCATCCTTGTATATCTGTCCAAAGCTAACGTTGAATGAGGAAACGGCCCGTTCTTCAGGTCTTCATGTCATGTGGAGGGTTTCTACTTTACTTGGTCGGTCGGTGATGAAACGAAAAAAAAAATAATTGGGTCATTTATCAGATTTTTTGTGTCAGGGTGTTTCGTTTTGATCCTATAAAATCCTATTGCGAGCCAAATGACCCATGTTGAATTTTCAAATAAAATAATATCTGATTCCATCCACGATAAGAAATATTAAGGATCCGTGGTATAATGCGAAGCTCCACATTGGTCCACATTTGTGGTTCTTTAAATCTTCAAACTGTGGTGCTTCCTGAATTGCGTTGCGGATAAACAAGGAAGAAAAGAAACGTAGATGGAGAATGTATAATTTCTTGTATTATATTGCATCACATTATGGAAAATTTTTATATAAATAATTTTTTTATTGAAATGACCCGATCCAATCCGCTATTCCGTCATCAGCAAAAAATCAGTCCCGTAACATTAACATAAATTGGAGTAAAATAAGTAGAATAAAAATTATATCAAAACCCTTTTCTCGAATTCTTTCAGTGTCCCTTCCTGCTTCACCCTTTCACCTGAAAAACGGTACCATGAATAAACAACGGTACATTTTTTAAATCTCGGGAAAATGTCACAACTGAAAGGAACCCTTTGAGACCTGAACATTTTCAGGTATTAAAGCGATAATGATAAGCAACAAGTATGTTATTAAAAACTATTGGGCCCGAATTACGGGATCTGATTTTTTATAAAAATGAAATACCCATGCACAGTTTCAACAGATTCAGAAAGGAAACGGAAAGTGAACTTGAGTTCCGTTAGGTCGGTCTGTTTATTTATTCAATACGACAAGGGAAACATGTTTGTGACAATTTTTGCGAAATCGGATATTTGTGGCCCAATTTTTTATTTTATCTACAAAAGTTATTGAAAAAATCACCCAAGTTATGTTATTAATGTTTCCACTACTTTTGTCTCCAGCTTACGTGTGATCTTGAACTTTTCCTATAATATCAATGATTTGTCTTCTTTCCCACAGTCTTCGTAAAACTGATGCGCAAATACAAATACAGCGGGTTACAAAAATTGTTCTTCTTCCGCTTTTATTTTTCTTTTCCTTCTTGATCAGCCTAAGGTAAAGAAGATGCGTCTTTAAACAAGGAAAAGTGAAGTGCTGCACCTTTACGAGAGCCTCCATTTATATTAATACATAAAATATGACACCTTAAACAAAAATCTTGAAAAATATGAAAAGCCTGAGAAAATACACTTACTAGTTAACTACACACTTCTAGATCGTAGGTGGTTATGGGGTGGTCGTAGCTTCAACGAACGGGACTTTTTCAAATGCTTTTGTCATCTTCGTATCATTTTCTAAGAGGTGATCCAGCGAAAAGCTCATAATGAGGCTTACAATGACTATGACTAAAGTGGAAGGTCATCTCTCGATGTTGCTTTCGATATACACCACGATTCCAACCACAACATAGATTTGAATCGCAGTTTTTTGGGACACCAAGATTTTACTAGACGTACTATGAGAAAATTATGAATGAATGAGTTTTTTCTTCAAGAAAAAGTGTGCAACTTGTGAATAAGAGAAGAGTGTCCTTGTAGAAAAAATTCTCACAGGGATTCTTACAAGAAAATCAAAACATAGTGCCAGAGGCTACGAAGCCGCAGGTTCCATCCGGAACGTCCCATTATCATCAGCAGTTTAAACAAGACCGACGCGACATCGCATCATTGCCTGCATGTAACATTGCGATGATGGGAGTAAACTGAAACTTAACAATAAAATACAACAACAATGAAGTGGTGCAGGTTGCACCATTATGCATTTTTACTTGATCCGTAGCAGTTATTGTGACTAAAAGGTAAGAAAAGGCTGTGCATCTCCTTTCCTGGGAAAAACGCAAGCAGAGATGTTATTTTAAAAAATTCACTTGTTTGAGTCTTTGGAATACGTTTTCTATTAAGCATCGATTCTCACTCTCTCCATGCCTTGCATCTCGATGGATAAAGAATAAAAGAAAAAAAATAAAGGACAGGCTCAGATTGGAGATGAGAATGAGAAACCACGAGGAACAAAGGTAGCTGAGAAAAGGTCAGGCGGAGAAGATGAAGACGAGTCCAATGCAGTCTGTAGAAAAGAAATCCAATACGTATTTTGGTTATTTGGGTTTCCTATGCTTCATTGGTTGACTGATTCGTTCTGCTACTTTACACGATCACTTCGAATTTATCAAAGGAACTCACCTGCTAAAATCATAATAAAAGGGACCAACGACAAAAATGTTTAGGTGGTGGAAGGAGAGGAAGGCAAGATCGATGTATTTTATTGAATCATTCAATTGCTACAAGCTCTTGATTGAATAGGCCGAGGCTGACCCTTCCTATTTTGCTTTTGATACTTACAACCAAAGTTTTTTGTTAATGTTAAGCTTCCCTAGTCCAGTCAACTTTTAAAAAATAGTACAGGGCAAAACGAAACGCATTTTTCTGAAGAATGCAATAATGCAGATGAGAATTCATTCTTCCGATCATTCTTCCATTCATCGGTTGCATTCATTCAATAAATTACCTGCATTGAACAATGTTTCATTCAGAGGCTGGGCTGACTTGTTGGTGTATGTAGCTAGTGCAGCAGTGGAAAAGAAAGTTCATTGAAATAAAAGTTATCCAAGTGCCTTTTACTGAAGAGGTTTCAACAAAAAGGACTTGTTTTGTGTCGAAAAGAAACAAAGTTTCGTGTTGTGGCAGGATGATGGTAGGGCTAAAAAATACGGGATTACTGCAGGAACCAAGATAAACTGATGCTGAGTTAGGAATGCAAAAAAAAAGCTTTATCAATGGAATGGAACAAATAAATGACTTGGGTTTTATTTTCAACAATTCGATTAGTATTAGTGTAACTGTGACCATTCCACACTTTGTAAGTGCTTTGATTACTTACAATAATTTCTAAGTAAGCCAATACTGATTCACTTAAAAATGTACATGATTATCAGAGCTTAGTAAAATGAAAAATAATTTCTAAACGACGTTTTATGTCAAGTGTTAATGTGTCAGCTCAGCTGCCACTGTTAAAATTTTTGAAGGTTGCAATTGGCAGCAGAAGACGGTACGCAATACGCAGTATTATAATTTCAGACATAATAATGACAATAATCCAGACGTTTTTTAAAAAGATAAGGAATTACATCATCCTTCCTCATTTTCGAGTCTAGCACTAATTTATTATTGCGTTGAAGGTGAAAAGTGTTCGTAAATATGTCTAGAGCTGATAACTAAGGAATTTATAATTTGCACTCATGCTCATTAATTCAGTGGTGTTTGATTAATGCCAAGTATTAGGAAGCTTGAAGAAACAGAATTATAAAATACAACCTTGAAATTTGTTCCAGTAACCCATTTCTGTAGAACCAGGGCAATTTACATATTTTACGGCAACCTCCCGTCGACCCCAACTACTACCAATATTTTGAGATGGTCTCATCCAAAACATAAAAGTAAAGTAAAGTAAAAGCTTTTGGTAACTGCAAATTTTGTCCATGATAATTAAGATTGGGATGAGGCTCGTAGAGAATATTGATGAGACTTCAGGCGCAATTTAATCTTTCTTGGAATATACAGATGAACGTGTTGAACGCAGCTGTATGTTGTAAGTGAAAAGAAAAGTTGCAACCATCTTTTTATGAACCGTATATTATATCATTGCTCTGGCTTATTTTTTCTTCTTTTAACAGTAATTTTCTTAAACCAGCAGGAAACTCTTTTTAAAAGATTCAGATTACAAATTTTTGCTTTGAGTGACTGCATAAAACATCATAATATTTATTGGAATTTCTAGCCAAAAATCTTCAATTTCTTGACATGAAAGTTTTGAAGCATTATAGTAATTACCAATCAATACCACATTTTTGACAGATTGACCTAAATCTGGGGAGGAATGCAGTGAGCTATTTAGTTTTTAATATTTAATAAGCTTTACCAAAGCTTCTGCTTCCTTCCCACAAGAAATATAATACGAATTTCTTTTTTAATATCTAGATTAACAACCTGCTACCTACGTATTCAATTCATACTTTGAATGAGTTACGAAAATCAATTTCTCTTTTTTAAGTCCACGTGATTACTCCTTCCTTTTGATTGGGAGCTAAACTGAGTAATTCAAACAATTACGTTCAAGAAGAGAACTACCAAGAAGAATCCTTTCACAATAAAGAAAAACATCTCAGCAAACATGTAAACTCTCAGAAAAATTTTCTCTTTTTTTAAAGAACACATTGATAAAAAGAAAATTATTGTGGATACGAACGAGCTATGAACTGTATTGGGTTACTTTTGAGGCGAGTCTTTTCAAGGGTTAGTCTCATCTCCTCAAGCAAGAAGGAGGAGAAATTTTTCCTGCTTTATTTATTTTATTGAAATCGAAAATGAAATGCAGGTCGTATTAGCTCACTCATCATATACCATTTCATTAATATCATAACCTCAGAACCTTTTTCTCCCAAGAAGACAGAGCAGGGTTTAAAAAAGGCGAAGAAAGATCAAGTGAAGTTTTATTCATTTTTTATTGTTTGCATTATTACCCCATTTTATTTGTCCTTCGAGAGGAGCGGACAGGTAGATTTTTATTTACACTTTACTGTGTGTGTGCTCCTTTCGTTTTCTCTTTTCTCAGGTTATGCAATGCACTAATCATAATAATAATGTATTTCAAATAGAAATTGATGATGAAATGGTAAACCATTCAGGTAAAAAAGGAAAGGCTTCTCTGGATTTCTCTCTGCAGCATTGTTGTGCCCATGAAGAAAGAGGAAGGATGAACCCTCTCTTCAGCATCACCGTATTTTTAGTTTCGTCGTCATTCGTTGCTTTAAAAAATGCTCTGATTATGATCGTCGTCTTATTTCTCTTGATAATGATGATGATGACGATTATGATTATTGTTGTGTTGTGACCTAATTCCCCTTTTTTACATGTGTACCTTTGAGTGGAGAATTGATGGAGTTGAGATGAAGAAGGGTGGATCTCTAAACAGTGATTTGATGATAGTGGTGATAATATTTTTCCAGTGGCAGAGGATCCCTTGTTGGTGTTCTCAGTAAAACAACTATCTCATCTTATATAAGTAAGTTATAATGATGCACGCTGTAATTTTTTAGCTGCTCAAGTAACTGACCCAAATTCATTTCTCATCCTTTACATTCATCCTTCTAACACAAGCAGATCCATCCTTTCTTTTGTGAGTTTCAACCAGGGGAAATGTGAACGAATATTTTTAGACAGATTTTTTTAAACAGGCATTTCTGCACACTAAGGATGTATTATTATTTTTATCATTATTGGCCCCACATAATACAACGATGTAGGGTTTCGAAACACCTTTCGTGTTGTCTTAGGTCCTCGTCGCTTGCTATCATGACCTCCTTCGTTTTGTTTTCTGAGTAAAAGTGTCCCAATCTCAGTCCCATGATAATGATCCCCCGAACCTGACTGAACCCTTGAGAAAACCTTTAAGTCTGCAGATAGAACTGAGTATTGCATTGACGATGGATGATCCAACTTTAAATTTTAAGCATCCTGTGAAAAAAAAATCTTCATATATTCCTTTCCATACTTCTTTGCCTGCAAGATCAAAAATTTGTTGTCATATTTAGAAAAATGTTGGGAGTTGCATTGACGTTCATCGTTTTCTTTTATTTCGTAACAATGGTGGTAATAATATGTATGCAGTGCATAACCTTCCTTTTCTTACTTCTTTCGAGAGGGAAACACTGAGACGAGATCCCACGGGGTGTATCACATCACATCTCCTTCATTGCCAAAGAGTGCACCCTTACCTTACCCTTCACAAGACTATCATCCATACAATTTCCAATGGCAATGGCAATGGCAACTCAATGAGTATTTTAATGTGTCTCCACTGGTCTCTTATGATATGGTCCACTTTTATTTTCCTGACTCTCGCTAAAGTCTCTGAGTACTGTTAATCATGATCCTGGCCCTCATCTCATAATCATAATGAATGAAAATGGCATGCTTGTATGTGATCGTAATAAATAAGTAGGGCAAGCATAAGTGATTAGTTGGGAAATAACAATGCAAAAAAGGTCCTTTCAGTCGAGACTATTTAAAAAGTGAAAATTCACATCTGATCGTGACCGCGACCAAGTGAATTGCTTGGAGTGAGTGAACTTGGAACGTTTTTTTCTTCATTTTTTACCACGCCACTTACTTTCATTTATTAGGGTGATTTTTCTGCATCTGCTCCGCTTTCGGAAGTGTATCATCTCATCTCCCGTGAGCGATCTCACCTTGCCGTTTTTACCTGCTCTCTCACATCAAGTCATTATAATAAAATTCACCCTTCTTTTCCCTTCCTTCCTTCCTTCCTTTATTTTTATTTTCTCCCTTTCCTTCACCCTCCACCACCAAAAGTTTCTCTCTAAGTGTATTGTGTGTATCTTCTTAATAAGTAGGTGCATTTGCAGTCTACCTCCATAGAAAATTAAAATCGATTTTTGTTTAGCCCATTCATTCACGCATGGTTTGATTAAAAATAGGCCGGTGTTGAATTTTTTCTCACTGGAGACAAAGCGAAAGTTCCCAGTGCGTTTTTTCTACCTGTCCTGAGCGGAGCCTTCTCAATTCGAATGATGAGAAAGAAGCAGAGCAGAGAAGTTTTTCATCACGCTTGTGAACTATTTATTTTATTTATGGATGCGAGCAGTCAGTGAACAAGGGTGAGTCGGGAAAGTGACAACCTGACTGACGAATTACAACATCCATAAAATATATCCATAGCAGAAAAAATGAGAATGGAACGGGAGCACCAAACTAACACCATCCGTCATTTCATTTCCATTATAAACACACACAACACCAACCAGCACCAGCATCCTTTCTAATAAATGCTAATGGATTTTTCATAATAAAAACGAGTCGAGTCGGAAGGAGAGAAAAAATTCGGGGTGTCAGGTTTATATGAATTAAATGGGCATCCCACCGCATTAATAAAAATTGGATGAATTAAACCGAGAAAAAGATGCATGCTTGCACTTTCAACGTGAACAGGAGCAGCTTCACCAGTTGGAGCATAATAGCAAACAAATGAGTTGTGAAATGCACAAAAAATGTAATAAATGAAGATCACTCTCCTTCTAATGATAACTACCGCATGAATATCGAATGGTTACGTAGAAATGTGTGGACTCATTTCCTGGATTAATGGCAGAAAAATATCGCTGTAATAGTCATCAAATGTTGTTTTTTATTTCCGATAAATTAATGCGTTAATTGTGGTGCCTGGTGGCAATGAGAATAGAAGTGCGAAAGATATTATCAGTAGTCACATTCACCAGAACTGAGTATAGTCTAGCAATGGATTGGTGGGAATAATTAGTCTAGTGTAGTCAATGCTTTGTAGTTTCACGGTATTTTATTCTGGAAGAAATATTTTTGTTACTTTCGCGTTTTATTCATTTGCACATTGCGATGAACTCAACCTCTTGGTAAATTAACAGCTCCAGCGTTTAAATAGAAAAGGATGACGTAGAGCTGTATCATTATTACTGGAGAGATGCCGTTTAAAGTTGTATTGCAGTTAATATTTAATATCTATAATATAATAGTATTTATTTAAAATTTTGTAATGCATTGTAAATTTTTAATTAAGGTGCCATTATCCTTTCATGAAGTTTTATTGAAGACGAACATATAATTTCTTTCTTTAAAGTCATATCCATCCTTTACTTTCGTGAAATCTGAGTTGAAACTTCCGAGGTAAAGCAGCAACAATTTTAGTATAGCAGCATCAAAAGTAAGCATTTTTTTGTATTTTTTGTATTTTTATATTTAGGTTTGATTTTTGTTACATCAAGAAGATGAATAATTTAATATGCATTACGTAGAATAACAATCTTAAATTAAAATTGTAATCAAAATGTTACAAGAAATAAGCTAAAAATAATAAAGCTAAAAATCACAAATTCATTTAAGTAGGAAATCAAAAGCCTTTATCTTGTCTGTCATTCTAAAATCATTTAAGGACTGTTGTCATTAACTGTTTATTTCCAGAAGGTAAAGTGGTCGCTTTTGCACTGTACTGTGAGTGTCTATTCCGATATCAAAATTGTGTTTGACGACATACGGCGTCTCTTTTCTCTTACCAGTCTTACCGCTTTCTTCATTGTTACCTATCTTTCGCTTAGACCGTAAAACCAAGAATCATTTATTCACAAATTATGTGTAATATAATGTACAGCATACATGTATAGTATTTTGTATTTTTAATATGCAGGTATATAATAAGGTAAATGTATACATAATACTTCTGCTAAATTAAAACCAAGCTATTCAAACCCATTTTGGAGCGTGGCAGAAGGTCGGTAAGCAAGCATAGAAAGAATTAAGGGATTCTTCAAGATTCAAGCGTCTTGATTATCGTCGTCAGTAAGTCAGCCCACGCCACAGTATTGCTAATAACATAGCTGGATTTGAATTTAGAAGATGCCGTTAATTTAAGTACAAAAAAGTCCTCTCCTGCTGTTCGCCAGCACATGATAATTCTAGGTGGTAACGTGGCAAGTGGCAGTACAGTAAGACGCAAGTCACACATACTCACAAAAAGAAAGACGGCAGCCAAGGAACAGTTTTGAAGCGAGTGTTTCATTTTTTTGGAAAACAACAATCAGGCAAAAATATATGAGGGTATCCCTTTGCACACATGTAATAAACAAAGTATATAAAATAAATAGCTGGCATTTGTTCAACTGATAAACAATAATGATGGTGGCGGTGGTGATGAGGGTGGCTGCTGTATACCGGCTGCCACTTACTTTTCCTCACAAGACAAGACGTTTTTCCAAGCAAGGAAGTAAAACGGAGAAGTGAGAGGCTCGTGCTGCTTCTACAAGTGCCACTGGCGCTCGCTCGCTTCTTTCACGATGATCATTTTGATGATGAGGAGTCGCGATAAAAACAAGTAATGCGTTTTGCATATAAACAAGCACACTTGCGTTGTATTATTACCGTAAGAAGCACGCGGTTTAAATGGAGTCTTCAGGAACGAGAAAGATCACATCAGGTTTGTATTACGTAAGTTGTGTTGATTTTGATGGAGAAGAACTGGATCAGTTTTTTTGTTTATTACTTTAAAACCAGGAACATGTGTGGCTACTGGCTATGCACTATTCATGTGGCTACTGAAACTGAACAGTAAATGTAGTGAACATGCAAGTTGCATGATGCAACCATGCACATGTTTCGATTTAGAGTTTCTCTCGACTAAGTACACGTATAAGGACAATATAACACAACAGTTGCCACTGAAAATCATAATTATAAAAGCAAAAGTGAAAGAAGTCATAGCGTATAAATATCGGATACAATTTCATAATTTTTGAAAAGAAGTGTTAAAAGTGTATACCATGAAATAAAGCTTTATACTTAGCCATTTGAACTTTTTGTTAGATTTTTGTTGTGCCTCACTTTAGGCTCTGGCTTGCCTTCCTATATAAAATAGACGTAAAAGTAAAGACGAAGCCAAAGCCAACCACCTGTTACAGGGCTTCATCGAACTCACCAAAGTTAATGATTTCTTCTTGATAGCCGAGTGTTATGTTATAGGAAGCAAGAGAAAGAACAGCCTGGTGGTGACTGGACTACAAAGCATGCCATAAGGGTGGCTGATAAGCTTTGGCACGTAGATCGAAGGTGTTTTTTCTATTTGTGAAAACTGACTTGTCCAAAGAAAGGAACCTTGTCCTTAGAAGAAGAGTTGAGCAAAAGAATTATGTATGTTTTTCATTCCAATATTTAAAGGGACATTGCTAGCAAGCAGGCAGATGCGCAAGCAGAAGGATCTGGTACCGTCTTGACTTGACTCCGAAGAAAGGAACCAGTTTTCCTCCTTGAAAATGAGATGAGCTTTTTGGAAAGTCAGGTTGATCATCAGGCAACCAGCCAGCTACTGACTTAAGCCCTGTTACAATCATTCTTTGTTTTCTGTCTTTTCTTTTGCATCATGGATAACAAATGTTTCGTACATTAGATTGAAAATGTGCCATTTGCATTTCATCAAAAAATGCCATCGTCATGATCTAATGTTTGTACATGTTTGTGTTTGCATAAGTAATAAGATTGCAAACTGCTTCTGCTTCATTATTACATTTTCCTGTCCTTTCAAAATTTTATGGGCAAAATCACCTGGACGTTTTTCTTCTTTCAATCAATCTGATTGTTTTACGTCTCCTATCAATTCAATTCAACTTTGATGGCAGCCACCTTGCAAGGCATGCAATCCATTCGCATCCAAACAATGCAAATTCAATTGCAACATTTATTGCAGCAGGTCTCGATAATAAAACATTGTTGACGGCTTTATCACAACTTTTTTGTCTTGCATTTCTGCTGATTTTTTAAATTGAAAATTAATACAAGGATATACGATACATAATAGTGACTACACGCATTGAGGTGTGTTGACTTCTATTGATTCTCGGTTCCTAGAAGAACTCGCGGTATAAACTCCTATTCATTAATTAAGAATGTGCCTTTTTTTCTCGGCGTCTGTCTTTCTGAGTCTCGACTTTAGTCTCAAATTGAGTTGGAAAGAAAAGAAAATTGACCTCATCTGTGTCATACATGCGAGCATCTGCTTTAATCAATGCAGACTACCTCCTGGATATTAAGAAGAAAGAGTTTTTGAGTAGCCAGTCACTCGCTTCGGTCATCTGCATTTTTCTGCATCTTTTTTCGGCCAAGTCACATGCACCAAATGTCACTTTTATCCCTTTCTTTCCTCCTTTCTAAGTAGTTTTGACTGTACAGGCAGATGTTTAGCAGGAGAAGTGCATGAGATAGAGATGCGAAGAGAGAAGGAAAGGTAACCTTAAATGAGATCAATCACTTCTGGTAAGATAAATGTTCGCGCTTTGGTTAATCTTGGTTGGTGGCGGAGATGCTGGAATGGTACTTTCGTACCCAAAAAGACGCAATCAAGTACCTGAAACACAAGTGTAAAAAGAAGACAAAAGCTCATGCAGAAATCATTTTTTGGTGAAAAAGATCCTTGAAAGACCAATGTTTTGTGAATTTTCCATTATATTGACCAAAAAATTACCGAAACATCTGGTTTACGCTTTGGCATTTCGCATTCCGAGGTCAGAACGTGGAAAGGGTAATTAAAATATGTTTTGAGATTATTTTCTGGTGAACATGTGCCCGTCGCCCGGTGATCCATCTTCTCGGGTTTCTCTTTGCGCAAGTATTCATTCATAAAAAGAGCAGATTTAGATAATATTGGAAACACTGAAGCCCATTAATCTTTTAGAAAGTGACCCGATGAGAAGGTGTGGTCATTGAAAGGCGTGGACAATGTTTTGGTCGGTCGCTTCATGTGATGATCAGTACTGAGCATACCATCCGGTTACCTATTACAAAATGGAAATTCTTACCGATTGGGTTTCTATCCGAAGCCAAGATTTCAGAAGAACGATATGGTTTATGAAAGATTTTGTTTCTCTTTCATATAACACAAAACACTTGCGGTTAAATATTTTGTGTTTTGAATTCGTAAAATTGTATGACCCAATTTTGTTCATCCTTCCTCCAGATTGTTCAAGGGGCGGAGGAAGCACGTGGTTTCCTTCCACGCAGTACTAAACATTATGGATCTTGAAAAACGAATCCAATTTTATTTATTGCGCTCACTCTCGCTCTTATTTAATTTTCAACAGACTTTCCCTTTAATTCTTAGATTTTTTCTTTGATATTCACATCAACAATATAAGAAAATGGAAGACGAAAGAAAAACGAAAAATAAAACAAGGAAAACACGAGCAGAAAAATTAGAAAAATGAAAAAAAGAAAAAAGACGGGAGCCGATAAGTTTTACGTTCCCTTTCTACCACTTCCTCTCCATTGTGCACATGTTAAATGAAAACTTTAGCTAGACAGACAAGCATAGCGTAAAGTTCAAATATAGAAAGTAAAGTGCATGAAAATATACCTAACAGAGTCTACTTTGTAAGCATAAGCAACAATAAGTATTGTTAGTCACATTTCCTTATAGATACATAACATGCTCACTTTTGCTACAATTAGAGGAGCGTTTAAAGGAACTGATGACGGCTGCCGCTGCTTTCTGTTTGGATGACAATTTTTGTGTCTGTCTTACTGGCATCAAACGGAGAGAGGAGTTGCACCATTTAGAGTGAAATGGTACGCTATGCTTTGATGCGCTCTTGTTTTCAACCGGAAGCACACGTGCAGGCAGGCAAAAGAGAGGATGTAGTGATGAAAAAGGAATGGCATTATGGCACGGTACACATTCTAACTTAACTCTGGTCTGGCGGCTTTACTCCATTAAATAATTTCTTTTTTTTTTCTCCCTTGAACTGTTTTACCAGTCTTGCATAGAGAAGTATGCGGCTTGTAGCCGTAATAATCATAATAAAATAATAACAATTTTCTCCCTGCGTACCTTGACTTGTCACGGCATGTCAATAAATAAATAGCTGTCGTAAATCAAGGAAAAAAGCGTTTCAATTGAGCAACCTTTCGTTTCGTCTTATATGAATTGAACAAGCGTTGCCTACTTTTTTGTTAAACAAAAAAACGTTTCCGATGGCTTGTTTGCCAAACGCCGGACGAATGATGTCCACACTTTTAACCGCAGGAGCTGTCTTCACTTATCAACGGAAGGTAGCAAAAATAAAATAATAATGATATTTATCCAGCTCAAGGGAATTGAATTCGATTGTGCCGAATATTTTTGTCAGATTGAATTTTGATTTTGTTTGTTTTGAGAATGAAAACATAATCACTCCGGTCTGCTTCGGTTTGCTGGACTAGATCAATGTTTTTAAATGTTTTTCTACACATGTCACTGTGCAAAGTGAAAACAAAAAGTACGAGGATTCATCAATTTACATAGAAAAATTAAAACAGCGAAAATAAAACAAAGTAGGCAAATAAAATTCCCCTGCTAAAGACGCATGAATGAAGATGCTTTTAGACAACTTTCGTAGGGTGCACGATTTCAACTCGACAAATATAAACTCTGTCAAAAAATCGAAACTCTCAATGGGGTTGAAGACCTTAATATAGAAAAAAAGAAAAACTTTTTTCATAAGACATCATTTTGTTGACACATGTTTCTTATTCCATACAAAAACACTTCACCCATCAAATTTTAAATGTCATTAGGGCAAAGTGAGACCCTAAAGCATGTAACAGCTCACTCTTCTTCAATGAATTTATTGAAGATTTTCCTGTATTCTCATTCTGTGTCAATTATAATTTGTACAATAAAAATCGCAACGGTTTAGATAAATCGAAAAACAATATGGATGCTGATGACGTTGATTAGAAGCGGAGTCGACGGACACGTTAAAAACATTAAATGGAGAAATCGTGATAGAAATCAAATTTTTTCTCTTCTTCTTTGTGATACGAGTCTCTTTAATAAAAGGGGGAATGAGAATAATAAGATGATTATGATGAAGATGACGACAAGCAAGCCTTGCCGAGACTTTTGATGATGACGATTGTTGTTGTTGCACTCGCCTCTATCAAATTCAAAAACGACTCGCGCACACACGGCACGGCACTAGGCAAGTCAGTCTAGTCAAGGAGGAAAGATGCATATCTTTGGTAATGTGCCATTTAATTTATTTCTTGGTATATGTCGGCTTAAGCAAACTCGATGCATTTAGACATTTGATATTCATTCATGAGAATTGGAAAACGACAACATGTGAGAGCTACAAAGTCATGGCATGGATCCGTGTCGCTTAGCACATGATGTAAAATGTAGTACGCTGCACACAAAGTGATTCATTGGTACAAAATAAGATAAGATGCAGGGTATTGAAGGAATAGATAGACATCGTGTGTGGAAGAGTCTCACCGCATGCGACATTAAAGCTTGTAGGAAGCTGCCAATTTCACAATCATCTTAACTTTCCATTGTAAGCTACGATTATTAAACAGGTCATTGAAGAGGTCGAAGTTGCACTGATTATTTGACTAAAAATATCTGTCACAGAGCAAAAATCAATAAGGTGAAGATTGCAGACTGTGTCAAGTAATAAATAAAATGCACACTATCTTTAGACGTTTTCAATTTAATTCCTTGACTGATACGGATAATGGTGACATTGATTGTGCAAGATTTGTGGGATGATTTTCTATTTTTGCATTGCAAAAAGGTATTAATAGAATGAAAATATTAGAACTGGATGCTGGATTTAAACAGAAATTTATTTCAAGGTATTTTTGTACTGAAATATTCATGGAATTTTTACGAAATAAATAAATATCTGTCTTCTGTATAAATCCTCTATCTTTTCAAAGATGCTGAAAAAAGTACAAATGCACAGCAGGAAATGTAATACTTTCGTATTTCATGATTGTTCGATGATAAGTTGATAAGAATCGGAAAAGCCAGTAGTTTATCCTAAAAATGGTAATAAAAATGTCGCAACTTTAACAGGGCGACTCACTTGAATAAGATTCCATCGGATGCGCTTTAGCCACAAAAGCAGCATATTTTTAGTTTCTTGTTTACATTTTGGATTTCGATCCGATGAAAAATGATAAGCAAAGAATGCACACATTTTTATGTGGCCCAATAACCCTGAAAATAGAAACCGTTCACAACTCAGATGACCACCGAACAATGGTGTACCCCTGTAATTTGAAAAATGTGGTAAATAGCAGCAGGTCACCTTTTCTGTCTTACAAGCATAGAAAACTTAAAAATAGACGTCAGTACAAGGTTATTTCGGGGAGTTTTAACACAATAAATGATGATGAAGCTGTGTTCCTATTTATAAAGGAGAGGTGAGGCAAATGTGTGTCGTGACAGGTTCCTCCTGTGCAGACGAAACAATAAAAAATTGAAGAACTAGCTGTAAAATTCATAAAACGATTATTCTATCATCGTCTGATCTGATGGAGCACAATTTTCTTCTCTATTGATAATGAGTGATAACGGGATTTCGTGTGAAAATTGTGTAATCTGAGCTGTGCTAACAAGCTACAAAAGGTGAATTGCTTGTGTTTACATGATAGCTTTATACTTTGATAACAAAAGACCTGTGGCCACAATAAGGTATTCTGGGCCTGGGGACAATCTTGTATCATAAATGTATGTATGTATATAAGAAATTATAGTGTATTTTAATCTGAAATTTGTACACGACAAAAAATCTCACTCACAATCATATCACCTTTTGTATTTACTAAAAATGCCACTCAAGCACAGTGCTGTCAACTCTGTTGACAAATTTCCTTCCATTTCAAAGAGAAATGGTAACGATATGCTACTAGTATGTAATATAAATTATATCGGTTTAAGCTTAGATTTTTTATAAAAAATAGTCCACAATTTTATTGGTGATTTGTTTAATTATTGAATGTCATATTCTTCATATTTAATTCATTCTACGTTTACAAAAGTTTTTCTTGCAATTTCAAAAGTATATACGATAAAATGTTATTTAGTGCTTCTATGCCATTGTTAAAAACCGATTGGTTTATTTCTTGCTTAATGGCACTAAAATCAACAAGATAGATGTGGTTGAAGTCGGATGCAAATCTCTACAAAATTTTAAATTGTGATTGGCGAGATACTAAATTATAGTATTGATTTAATCGCTAGGACTTAGCGGCTAAGTACATCCACTGAAATGTTGAAAACCTGGGGTCAAAGGTAGAAGAAATATACCTATGTTAGTCAGTCTCATTTTAACTCGTTCTTTCTTCAAATGGATTTTAAAATGACGTTTGATTTTTAAACGTTCTTGTATATTAAATATGTTCTTGTCTATAAGAATTATAACTTAATAATACAGAATGCCATATATTTACAAAATTCACTTTGCTGTGCTTTTGAAGATAACTAGAAATCTTCAGTTTTCGCTGGCAATAACCTGTTGGATTTTTAAAATTTTGTTGACACTAGGGCGAATAAAGAGGGACGGTGAATTTTTTGAAATTGTACACACAGAATCCACATGTCACAATCGCAAATGTCGTATAATTCTGTTCTGTGAATTGAATCGTTTAAAAGACGATGACAGCCGTTTGCTTATTATGTACATTCAAATCGTCCGAAATATTACCAAAAACTGAGCATTTTGTTTTGCGACAGAAAATGGACATTATTTATGAGTCGTTTTTATGGGAGTGCAACCAACCTGTACTAAGTTCAAGGTGGTTCACAGTCGCGTCTTTTTTTGCGTAAGGCATGTGGCAGTGCAACGAATGATACCTAAAGAAATACAACGGTCAGGTCATTTCCTCAGTTGTTAAGTTGCTTTCGGTTCGGATACTTTTCACATGTATTTGTGAATTGGCAATTTACAGTTTTTCTTTCATTTAATATTTAACTACATAAGATGGTCATATAAAGGCTTTCAGCATCTAATTTTTTGTTCTTGCTCACGTTTTCAGAAACGTGTAATTTTGTGCGCGTTTGATTATTTTTTGGAAAATCGTAATTTAAAAAAGAAATTTGTACAAATGAAAAGATTGCGCTGAACTGAAGGTGTTAGTGTAACCTGTGCCAGAAAAAAATCATATATTTTGAGAGACGTTCAAAGTGACAAAATGGCGTCACAAATTGGATGCGTGAAAGTTGAATAAAATTTTGAACTACAAGTGTACTGAACTAGCTATTTGAAAAATATGTTTTGTATGCTAAGAAAGATTGCGAAATTGTCTAGATATTGTCACAAGTGTCACCGCACCCGATCGAGGTAGCTGTGTGGCGTCTGCAATGCAATCCAATGAAATGCACTGTGCATACCAACCCAACCATTGAGAATGAAACTTGTACCAGGAAAGCAAACGTTCTGAAATCACTGTCCTTATTAGCATAAATTTATTCTAATGCAACATTCTAAGCAAATCGTTGATAACTTGATGATGTTTGTAAGACCAGAAACCAGAATGTGTAAAAACTGTCAGCAGCGTCAGCCAAAGCAGTTTTCTTAGATATTATTTAAATAATTGCCATTTACTTTACAATGCGCTTCTTATCGCTGAAACCCAATCAGACAGGTCCTCTCTGCACCTTCCGAAGCGAGCATTCATATTCGAAACCAACCCATCGATAAAGATCCCTGATACAAATCATATTAGCTGTAATGTGTGTAGATAAACGATAACGCATTGCTCTTGCTAATAAAATAAATTATTGTTCCACTCAATTCCCAGAACAACGTGGCCCTTTTGTGTGACCATTTAACTTTCTTAACGAACACACACATCACATTCACAGTGAAATGTAATTTTGATGAAAAATGCATGAGTCAGGCAATTGGTGTGTGTATTTAGCATATTGATTGCTGGTGATGATAGGAAATGAAAAATGAACAGAAATCATCATAGTCATCAAATTACCATACAATTATGATTACTCACTTTTTCTCATCGAAAGAGTCCTCGTCCAAAAAAATCAACTTGTTTCTTTATTGTGAGATTTCCTTTGAAATTTGAATAACTAAACCCAGAGAATCGATGGGAGTGGAAACCGCGCTCTTCGATTTAACTAGAGACACTTTTTTGTGACCATCCGAACCTTTAGCTTAAAAGTTTTGAATTTCAGTTTTCTTTTCTTTCTCTCTGATTTCGGATCTCTTTGTGAGGATTTTCTGATTTGTGATTTAAGTTGCCTCATTGCTCCAACTAAATGCTAAATAATTGTTTTGTCGGCTGCACAGTCTCCTCGTTTCTTTTCGTTCATCTTACAAAAAAAATTGAAATGAAGTAGCGATGTTTTGGGTTCAGACGACAAAAACGACAACGACCTGAGAAATGTTTCCTTGTCGCATGGCGCAGGCGTTTACAATAATGCCTAAAGCAGCTAAGGAAGGATGCATTTTCCGATTGCCCAATCCCAACACAAAAAATATTATGCAATCCTTTCTTCTTTCTTTAAAATATTTTAACTAGCAAGCCAGATTTTTGGGGATGATTTAGAATGGTTTGGTTTTCAAAGAACCAAAAAGCTTTTCCACGGCATGCGGTAGTAAAGTGGCGACACAAAAAGAGACTCCCAGAACCAGGAGCAGGCTAGAACTTAAAACAATACTCACTCACATAATGCAATGTTTTCCCTGTAATTTTTACTTTCGTTGATGTTGACGGCAGCTCAAAACACTAAAATACCTAAAAGAGCAAATGCTGGAAAAACAATCCTTTGCTTCCAAGACAAGACTTATTACACGGATTTTTGACATGGAGCCATGTACATGACTGGAGAGTGGCGTATCGAACAACAGGTATTCTTTTTTCGGATCTCCTGCTCTTGAGAAAAAACTATCTCTGACAGTGGTGACGGTGCTCTTGCTGATGATGTGATGCAATCATACAGTAATAAATATCCAAAGCAAAAGAAAAAAGTGGTCAACTTGTTTCAAGGAAATACGTAAAGATGATTGTTTTCCCCGTCCTCCTTCTCTCCTCAGTCATATTTTTTAAGTCAGAAATATTGCCCCATTCTTGAGTTCACCTTGTTCCAATCACAAGGCAAAACGAAAAGGTCTTCGGGATCCCTAGAGATTATGCTTTATATAAGATACAGTGTGTGGTAAGTAGGAGCTATTAAAGAAAAAGAACGTGTGCGTACGCAGTGCACCTGTCAGCACAACCCTATCTACTTTTGGCTTCTTTTGGCTAGTGCCAGAGCCAATTTCAGGAGAAAAAAAACGATCATCATGATGATGATCGAGAAAGGTGATGTAATGTAAGAGAGCTCTGGCGATGGCTCTATGGTTGGCTTTGGCTTAGCCTTCTGCTGCCACTGGCTTCGCTTTGCTTCATCCACTATCAACAAAAACAGAGAAGTGGATTTTCGACATTTTTTCCAAGGCTTTCCTACTTTCATGTTTTCTTTCCTTTTCCTCAAAAGAACAGGAGCAATGTAGTATTACCTCGTTTATTATTACCGCATTTGATATACATAAGATTGTTTAATGCTGTTGAAGCAAGGTCTGCTCTCGTTGCATCTTTGAGTAAGTAGGAAATGCGAAGGACGATCGAACAAAACCTGTTGTAATATTGAGATGACCAAAATAAAGGAACTAATGCCCCTGATACGGAAAATGGTGAGTGTATTGCTCTTCAATAATATTTTTTCTTCACTTTTTTCCTTGCCTCTTTTTCTCCCAATAACACATTTGAAGGGACTAAGGGTTTCCGTTTACCACGTGTCCCATCTGTAACTCCATCATCATTATTGTTATTATGAAATTGACTTTTTCTACTGAAATAAAAAAATTAGTTCTTTTTTTCTTGAACCTGCTCTATGAAAAACAAAAGTTTTTTTCGGGGACTGCTGGTTGGTAGCTTTTTTGGTTTGTGTCTCTCAAGAAACATTTCATCATCATCTGCTGCTGCCTTTGACTTATATTTTTTTCTTGAAAGAAAAAGCGTACAGAAGAAAAAAATTACTTTTAAGATGAATTAATGTAGGTAATCTTTGGTAAAGGAAAGAACGAAAGGATAGATTGGAAAATGAAGGCTTTCTTATTGATGTCCACAATAAGCCGACCTGTTTCACTATTTACCTTTTTCTTTTCTAAGACAATCGGCGGTGGTGATGCTGTAGATTTTTTGGCTTTATCATCGTTTCTCTCCTTCCTCCATTATCTCCACCAAGCCGAGAAGAGACCTGATGCCTGATGCCAAGACAAGTTAGTCTTGAGGAACTGAAAAATGCCAACAGAAAGGACCAAGGATACAGTTGGAAGATTGAAGGTAAAGTTGAAGATGAATTAAGCCAATCCCCAAAAAAATAATCGACCGACTGACCTCGCTAACACTTTTCGATAAGAAATTCTTGAAACATTGTATACCTGATGTTATTTATAACTTCTTTAGTTGAATTATTATCGGTCCGCATGAGCTCAGCTCTACAAACAGCTTACATTCACCTGTTGTCCAAGGATCTTGTCTTGTCTTGTCTTGACTTGTGGATTTTATGTTGGTAGCTGTTCCTGCTACTGCAGGAAAAAACTGGAGTCAACCTTTGTTGTATTAATCTGATAGTGTTAATCAAAAGAAGAAATAAGAATAATAAACGCTTGTTTAATTCCTTGGTCGCCGCCTTGAACGGTAACAGTAGCAGAGCTGTCTGTGTACATAAAAAGAAGATTACTTTCTGTAAGTGAGCGAGCGCATGTTTCTTGAACAGATCAGAAGCATCTTCGACAGCAAAAGTAGAGAAATCCAGATAATCATCATCATTCATTACCACTTTGCATAAGCTTGCTTAGTTGAACCCCTTTCCGTCGTTTCTGCCCTAGCTTGACCGTCTCAAAAATTTCAACGTGATTCCGAGAAAAGATTTTTTTATTTCTCAGATAACTGTTCGTGTCCATACGTACGTCTATCGTACGGCAAACAAAAACTCATCTCCGACTCCGACGTTTTCCTCCAAACTGTCCATCTCATCTTCAGTCAAAGTAGAAGCACAGCATTTATAAGTAAAAGTTGCATGCTTGCATCGAGAAAAGGAAAGGATCTAAAGAAAAAAAAGTTGGAGAGAAAAAAGATGCAACAGGTGATGCATCTCTTTCTCGATGTTATGTTGTGTGCTGGCCACGCCACGCTGTTGCACGTAATGATTCCCTATAAGGCTATCCACGTAAGTCGTCATCCTTCGGTTTTCATAGAGCGTCCTTGTGTATACAAGGTGGAATGAATCTACTTCTTATAAGTATTAGTTGCGTATCATTGTCAAAAGCCAAGAACGCCCGTACTTTGTACTAGGTATTTGTTGAACTGGGGAGAATAAAAATAATAAAATCGTTTCTTCGTCTTTTCTTCTTGAGTAAAAGAAAAGAAACGAGTATCTTGAAACTTGTATCGCATCGTATCGTAGTAGTAAAAAGACGTAGTAGTAAGTAAAGTAGCGTTTTCTTTTACTCCCCGTCAACATCATAAAAAAGTGAGGTCCGAGCAGCAGCCGGCAGCAGCTGGAACATGGATTCACAGTTCATTATTATCATTATATAACTTTTTGGCTCTCTTAGCTCTGGCTCTAATTCTAATATATTTTGTCTTCGTCTTTCTTGCCTTGCTTAGCGAGTTCAGCTCTCGTGTAGATTTTTTTCTCTCCTCTTCTGCTCTCGTGCTGTTGTTGTTAGCATGGTCAGTGCCTTCTTGAAAGAAACAGTGTGCATCTGTCAGACAGGCAAAATGTCTTCAAGTTTCGTTTAAAGTAATATAGAAGTGGCTGGCTGCTGTCTTTGAAACGTTTTTTCATTGTACTTGTCTTGAAATATTTTTATTTTTCTGAAACGGAACCAGAAGAAAAGCAACGGGTTGAAGGATGCCGGATGAATACAAAAATACTTTCCAAGGATATTATATCCACCTTTGCTATGCTTCCCCATGGCTAATAATGTAATTCAGGAGATAGAAGAGAACGTGGTGAACACATTCAACACATTGCAGAACTTTGGTACACGTTCCAATTCAATTCTAATCTCCTCCTGTTTTACTGTTGTCCAGCTTTTCATTCTTCCTATTTACACATTTCTACCGAGTGCAAGTGTTTCATTTTTATGCTCCTACTTTTATTGTTGTTATTATTGTATACCGCTTTATCGCATACATCAGCTTCTCCTCCTTCCTTTTAAAGTCGACTTCCGTTACTTGTTTTTTTTTCTTCATTTCGTTTTCCTTATTACCTCTTTATCGGAGTGGACATGCAAGTTTATTCATGGAAAAATACAGTTGTTGGAACCCTTTTGGCGCTCATTTTTGTGCCTGTCTGGCTAAATGGCACAGAGAGGAAATTGATAAAGCGATTTAAAAAGCAGATTATTTTTAAAATGAGATATGCAAAAAACCATCTCCTGGCTTTAAATAACATTTTATTTCGACTTAATCCTGCTGACACTCTAACATGAAATTCACGAATCTGTAGAGTAGAAACTTTTCTTGCATTCGTTTTCTATTGTATAAAGTTTAATAGAGTCTATTTAATACATATTTACTTTGTATTGAATTTTTGGACTTTGCACGAAAGCACGCTCCACGAAAGAATTACGATTATTCTTGTGCACGGTGTAGCAGCCAAACTGTCACGACTGCAACAAGTGATCAGAGAAAGGAGAAAATAAAATGAGACATGAATATTTTTTATATGTGTGCATATTACCATTGCCGTATTAATTTTATAAACGATTTGTGGAACCTGATATCTGTTCAGGTCAGTGTTTCGATTTTAAGCCGCCTGGCACCTTGAACACTGACTGAGCTAATGGCTAATAAATGTTCCGCTTTTAAAGATACTTGCTGTGAGAATAAGTAAGCCGCAAACTGTTTAGCATAGTAGAGCATAATACCGAAGGAGACTCTAAACAAGCTAAATTGGCCACAATTTTGCATGAAAATCGATATGCAAACTAGACAAGGTACATGCAAGTTTTTTTTAGAAGGAAAAGTTCAATCATTTTAAAAATTGCCAATGCGTTTGTATTCTATACTTGTACTGCATGCACACAAGAAAATGTAAGAACACTATTAAATAATATACATTTAAGCCATAAAGAAAAACTTGCCGTCACCTGCTCGCTTGCTGTCATGTACGTCTGAATTTAGATACATTTAGAAAAAGAATCACAAAAGANTACTTGCATGCACACAAGAAAATGTAAGAACACTATTAAATAATATACATTTAAGCCATAAAGAAAAACTTGCCGTCACCTGCTCGCTTGCTGTCATGTACGTCTGAATTTAGATACATTTAGAAAAAGAATCACAAAAGAAGAGTCCAAAACTCAAAATATAAAAAAGTAGCAATGAGCAAGAGTCCTCTAAAAGACAAGGTTTGATTATCCAAACCCAACGTAAATACCTGGAAATTCAGCCCGTTTCATATCAGATACAAATGAATATGTATGTAGTAAGCCAGGCCGCGATATGACTACTGAAGCAGGACAAGACAAACAATTAAGAGAGATATTATTTTTATGCAGATCAGAAAGGCAGGTGCCGTCTTCAAGCTGATCATTTTCTTGCCTGATGGTGGCGATCATGATGATGACGATGATGATGATGGTAGCAGTGGCTGAGCAACATACGTCTCGCGCATCTCGCTGGATTCAGATAACGAGTCACTTTTAGAGCTGAGCAAGCATCTCCTGTAAAATAATTCTTTTTCCTTGTCTTCTTGTCCCCGTCTGTTACTTTATATTTTTTTCAGACTGATTAAAGAATCAAAACGCCTGAGTGAGGCTCATCCATACAGACGGACTCACCGATACTTGGAAAACAAGTGCATTCGTATTCGTTTTTGGTTCATATTAGTGAAAGAAAAGACGCTTTTTATTCCTTTTTATTGTTTCGATATTTTTTGTGGTCGCCGTCTGCTCTTTTCTCTCTTCTGGAGTGAGCCCAAATGGAATTTTTTCTTCGCATTCGTAAACAGTAGCGTTATTTTGCAAAGAAGCTGAGAGAGCACCTTGCTTGCATTTTTATCATATTAGTGATATTTTACTACCGTCTGTCTGTCTGCATATTATCATCATAAACTAATAACTGCAATAAAAGAAAGAGAAACATGCGTGGTAGCGGTACGTACCAAGCCAAGTGACTCCTGGTGCTCTTTTTCGCTGGCTTCCCTCCTCATTACGATTATTAGTATACTCTTGCTTAATTTTATTCCTCCCTCGTCAAATAAGCAAGTTTTATTGTTTTGGAAGATTGGAGTCGGTTCCAGGCTTAGATCATAGGCTTGTCTCTATATCTTACATCTTGATGATCTTAAGATGTAAGATATAGAGACATGTAAACTTTGGCCGATGGATGATTGGCATAATGTTTCAAGAGAAATGGGCAATGAAATGTATGGAGATTATTGGAGACCGACAGTCCTATTTGTTAATACGGTGAGCTTTTAAAGATAGAATAGACATAATGCGGAGTTATTCTAATCATTGGTGAGTTGGCGCACAAGCTCAATGTCAGTCTACCAAGGCTATAAATTCTTTTCTGGCTTGGAAGAAAGAGAAATAAAACTTGTTAGGTTTGCTTGCTTTGTTTGTTATCGGCGTGTATTTTCTTAAGTCTGCCTGCCTCGCCGCTCTGGTAGATATTTTGGCAGTGTTTCTGTAACAGCAAAGCTGTTAATATTTTTATCTATTATCACATTCTATGAACGTCGAAAAAATGATTGGTTTCTTCTTTGTCTCCGCTTACATTTTTATTTATTTACAATTGAAACTAAAATCGGCAAGCAGAATTACAACAAGAAGAAATCGTAAAAAGATTCTTGTTGCCGCTGTTTCTTTAATCATTGTGATAATAATGAAATTAAAACTGCAATAGAGGATGCGATGACCACATGTTTCAAACGAAGTGCATTATTTTTTATTACTGCAGTCAAATAAAATGCATTGATATAAAAATGAGTGGTATGTTTGGTTTAATGCACTTTCGTCTGGTTATGAGGAGTAAAAAAGGCAAAAAAATGACGGAGGTAGGTAATTAAATGGATTTCTTCGACAACTTAACAGCAGGATTCGGGAAAAACTGCTGTGGCCAAAAGAAAAGCAGGAACCTTTTTGATACGCTCCACTTTAAAAAAAAGTTTAGAGCACAAATCGCGAGTTTATTTTTACTTGAATAGACAATTATAAAGATGATAAAGATAAATCGTGCAAAATGTATTGAATGAAACAATTGTGTATTTCTGGTATGGTATGGTTCATTTATTTGTTTGTTTTGGAGTTGGATAATGCTAGGGTTTTGATATTTCTCTTGTTTCCATTTATCTCTGGCTGCGACGATGATGACACTAGAGTGCTCCTGTAACTGCGCCATAGACAGCAGGTAAAGTCACGAAATGAATGTTTCACGCCGAGGCCAACTTGTTCGTTTGGATGGGACATGTGGATGCATTTAATAGCTGAAGAGAGTGGTTCATACATTTAGCTGAAGCTGCGGTTCAACTTATTTATGAAGACTATGGCACAAATTTTGCTCCATTTCTTTGTCCTTTTATGCCCCATCGTTTTTCATAATGAACATAATGGATTTCACCTGGTCAGTTTCCACATGCAAACGTGTCATTGGCATAAGTATTTATTGCAGGTAGGAGGGTGGTAACGCTTTGTTTTATTTTCTGCGAAACTGTTACATAAACGCGATCTCTTACCTAAGCAAAAATACCTTCGTCCTCCGACTCTATATGTGTAATGTAATTCAGTCTGTTAAACTGTTCGGATTTTTATTATGGTGGGATTCTGGTGGTATAAAACAAAAATGGTAACAAACTGTCGTATCATCCTTGTCTGAAAAACAGTGCGTGGCGTCAGGTTACAAGTGATCCTAACGAAAGAAGTCTGCTAAAACAATAAAAATATTTCTATATTCTGTATGTATGTACATGGTAAAAAAATGCCACTGGTAGTATGTATAAGAGCGTAAAATAACTCTTGTAACATCAAGATCACAATATTATGATACCATTACCCTAAAAGTGTGAGTTGAGAAGTTTCGGTGGGCAGGGGGCAAATAAATGAAATGGTTTAAAAAAGGATCAGCAGCAGGAGAAAATAATTGTTTTTTTTTTCTTTCTAATTCTAATGGTGTTACAGTTCAGGTAGTTAAGTTATTATCAGCAAAAAGGGTATGCGCACGCAAGAGGTAGTGATTTATATTTTGTATGGCCAACACACTCCCTGGTGTGATTATGGCATAATAGTAAATTGAAATTGCAAATGTTGCCAAAATGGCAATTGTTTCAGAAAGGGAAAAGTAGAATTTTCATTAATCTTTTGCCACTTATCACGCATCAGTGGTTTTTCATTTTGAAATGTAAGGTGTAAAAGTACTTGGCAATATGTTATTCACTGACACATTGTTCAGCAGGAATGTTGCGAAACGACATCGTATTGGATTTTAATTATAAAATCAAATTCTTGAAACTGTGAATCAATTTCATGATTATGATTTTTGATTGTAGGGAAAAACGGGATGATGGATGTCAGTGATTTGAAATTTTACTTGACAATTTAGTTAAATATATCTAAAGCGAAGGGAAGTGACAAATTTCCATGTAAAACATATCGTCTTCGAATATCGATGCAACTGATCCAAGAAAATCCATCAATGATTTACATTTTTTATTCAAGCTGAAAACAAAGATCCACAGCAAATTATGTATCATGAAGATTTCATGTGTTCGTGAAATATTTCAGATCTACCAGATTTTTGATAAATATTGTTTTGGAGGTTGTACACGTGATTGGAAATCAGGAAAAATAGGTGCATAAAATATGTATAAAATGTGACAGAGGACCTTTATTTTAGCGCCTAGGTACGAAATACAAAGGTCACTCTTGGCGTCCTATGAATTACAAAAAAAATCTATTCTATTCACGTTTTTTACTCCTACGCGGTGACACAATACATAGCACAGTTGAATGTCCCGTCAAACCTTTAAGAAACTGTGGATAAAATGTACTTGCTTTTTCAACGAAAGTTGTGAAATTGGCGACGTTGCCGAAAGAATCGGAAGGGACGGAGTGCCAACAAGGGATTTTTTTATGAGAATCTTAGGAAATCTGCCCACTAAACTGAAGTCAATAAACTCTGCGTAAAACGTCTACCGTATAACAGGTGATAACTAGGTAGAGATCAAAACGTGATTGACGTTGTTGTTTCTTAATTTTATACATGGTGGACATGATTTGTAAATGTAAATGTACTTTGAAAATGGGACTGATCTCAGCTTCCAGAAACACTACCTTAATTCATGTTAAACTTTAGGGGCAAATCGTAAGTTGAAGAAACTGTCAGATTTTTTGCATCAAAAATTATTCCTGTCATTGCACTACGAACATTGTTCGTCAAGTTAGTTTTTTTAGAAAAAGTTATTTTCAACCCATACCATTTTTTGTGGTAAGTTGGTGATCAATCCAATTTGCATGAAATGGGGTTGGATCGAATGAGATTAGCACAAGATTTTTTAAATATCATTCTAACATTATTATATATCGTTAATCAACAATCCTACCATATGAGCAATTAATCTAACGAAATATTGAATACCATACCCGTCCGCAAAATCCAGAAGGAAGTTAACTTATACAGATTAATTATTAATTGTGTCAACTTCACCATGCCTAAATATTAAAATTTAAAAACCATACCAAACCATATTCAAAATCATGTTGCTAAAACCGAACTGTTGTAATTGAAGCAATTTGGAAGAATCTGTTGAAACTTGAAGTAGATGAACTTAATAATTAAAAGGTTAAAATCAGCAACCACGTTTTCTTGCTAGTATTTAATGAACCAAAAGTGATAGTTGGATAAAGTGCGTGCTAAATGCATTATTGTGATTTACCATATTATCGGTTCCATCAGTAGTCAATAGACATCCGTCAATGTAAATTTTATCCAGATTGAAATAAGTCGAGAGTTTTGCGTCTGCAATATATTAAAATTAATTAGAATCTGTAATACCTGACTTTCAAAAGTCATTTTCTTTTAACTTACGTGTTAATACGAACAACATGCACCAGTGTTGCAGTAGTACTATATAAATAAATGGGAGCGTTTAAAACAATTTCAAGAAAAATGATACACTTTACCCCAGTGTAATAAAAATACAAACTGTATCAACGGGAGACGCAACTTACTGCTTAATTCATTCATTCACGTCGTGTCGGTCGACAATACGTCAAATTATTGCCTCATAAACAGCTTCGGTTATGGCTACTGACTGCCTCGAAATTGCGAAACGCATAGACACCACACGGACTGATTTGATTCCGCTTTGACAAAATGTCCGTTTAACACAAAAAAAAGAAAGCAGAATTCAAATGAGTGAAGAGTCAAGTCTCACTACATACAATGACAATTACAAGGAAATTAGGCATAGAATTGAAAACGTCATAGTTTGCTGGGACAGTGCATTCACCCTTATTTTAGATTTCATAAATATTCACCGGCGAAATTTACACTTACTTTTATTGGCATTATTATTAAGTGTGAATGTGTATTTTTGAATGGTTATGGCAAAGAAATAATTGCCACGTTGTTGTTATTGTACGCATTGTTATGTGTTACTAGTATGAATGAGCGTAGGAACATCTAGTTTTAATAGTTTACTTTTCGTGAAGAAAGAAGAAGGCAAATGTCAACGTCAACTAGCATTGCATGTAAATATGAATAAAGGCAAGTCTCTACCAACAAATATTTAAGCAGAAAATGCAAACGGCAGGTACAAATATATTTGAAATCACAAGTGGAGAAAGGGACAGGCAGGACATGACAAGAAAATGCAGAAAGAGCAGATGAATTGAATATAAGGAAAAGGAACTTACATATTAGAATAACAAGGATGGAAAGAAAGGTCAAAGGTTAAAGAGCAGCAACAGGTGGGGCACCGACTTCTCTCTTCACAGAAATCGTTCTCTCGCCTTTCAGATTTTCCCAGATGAGAAGAGAGTGCGTTTCTATTGAGAGTTCTGACGTAGCGCTGACTTCAGCTTTTTTGACATTTATCCAATTTACTCTAATAAATGATGATTTTGTTCGACGAACTCGAACGAATATTATCTTCAAATCCACATATAAATACACACACAATTTTATTGTTATTGTGAGTGTATAATGTATGTTTTACAATTTCTTAAGAAAATAAACTCTTTTTAGTTTTATACAACTCCACTTCTCTAAATGTCTATTAACACAAACAAATGGAAAATCAAAATTTAAATGACAATCGTGCTTATATTTGCTAAGCAAAGTAATTTCATTAAAGATTTCATTAAAAGAGGACAACACCACCATTAAGATTTGAGAAGATGACGATGATGACAACCCAGCATCCTGTGTGAACGACTGACTTACTGACTTGTTTATAATTTAGGTACATAACTGCTTCCTCTTAATGTGAGTTCTCTGGAGGTAAAAATCACGTCAGGCCAAGCCCATTATTATAATTATAAAGCTGGTGTCACAAAAATTAAAGAAACAATTTGTTTTTGCTTTGCCTCGTAAACAAGGATTACAGCTAGGGCAGAGTAAAACTGTTTTGCGCTGTTTTGATACTTTGTGACACTTGCCGAAATAGATACATTACACAGATATATTTATTTTAAAGGCGGATGCGCAGGTACCTAAAAATGTCGAATAACAAGAGCAATTACACATGACAAGTTTCTGTGTGCGCGTTCATCTAAACTAACTCGTGGGTAAATGATCTTGATGAAGATGACTGTTCGAAGAAGTCGAGTAACGGTTGTCTGGCTCCGATGTTTCCGTTTATCTCTTTTTAGCTGACATAAAAAGAGTCATTGTAAACTGTTCTGTATCTGTATCGTCATCAGTCATCATTCATCAGTCAACATCATCAGTAAAAACAACGGATCAAGATGGAATAGTTATACTAAACTGCAGTGTAATCATGATGATGGAGATAATGATGTGCAAAATCAGCATTTTTGCTCACATTGCCCCATCCTACGCATTTTTCGTCGTCCCAGAAAGTAGAAAATTTTATATCGGCTGTATCTTGTTTATAAATTGTTTTTCTCTCTCTTTGTCTCTCAGCGTTTATATATTGAAGGAAAAATTTCAAGTCATTCAAGAAAAAGAGTTGAGCGGCAATATCCTGGTATTTTTACAACACAAGAGGGAAAGAAGGCGCACACTTCATTTTTGGACAGATGGGTGACCTGTTGTGATATGCTGAATGAACTCAGCTCACCATCAGTTCATTCATTTAATCATTCATGGGGCTTCAAATTCAGAAAGTAAACTAGTTCATCAATTTATCATCGTAATGATGACGATAATGACATTTTTTTCTTTTTTACCATAATTTACTTTATAACAACAACACATCAGCGCCAAGTCCATTGCATCTTTCTTCTTACTTCTTGATTTGGGCGCTTCGCAAATTGAAAATGATTACTTTGATGTTGTTTACTCGAAAATAATTGGAACCTCCCAAAAACAAGAATAATATGTATTCAATGCTCACTCACACATAACATCACACATGTGTATTTAGCATTTGACACCTGCTCCATTTAAGACAAGAGCACACACTCGCACTCAGCGCATCTTCTCACATTTATTACTTTAGAATGAATAAACAAAATCATATTATTTTTATGATTATCATGTCCACAAAATTTGTGTAGTGTAAACATGACTCGTTGTCGCTGTCGGCCGTTGGTACTTTTATTCTTTTCCTCTTTTTTATAACTTTTCTTGAGATGATTTTTCTGCATGTACAATAACAACAAGTAAAATCCATTCTGGTGAAGATGATGAAAGAAAGCAACATAAAAATTAACAAAACGACCATAATAAACTAAATGTATTAAAATCCTGTGAAGTTCATGATACACATTTTTTGTGCCAGTGAAACAAGTCAGTAGAGGAAGAACAGTAAATCCTCCTACTCTTTCCAGAGCAAAAGTCATAAAAAAACTCACACATACATTCATAGGGTCGCACTTGAACAATAGAAGAGAAAAAAATCTTCAAGATTTTGGGTTCATGTAAAGTAAACTTCTACAGGTCGAGCACGAGTTTAGCTTTGGTTCAGTTTAGGTTTGTAATTTTTCTCTGCGTTACACTTGTTGTGTGAACGTAAATTTTGAAGACAAGCTAACATTTACAGTGGTAATAAAAGCACAAACAATGAAATGAATGTAATTGTTGTGATGAGTGCACTTAAATACTGCGCACACAAACATGAATTCGCTGTTCGCACATATAAATTATGACCGTTCCATTGCATTTACTATTTTGATGAGATTCATTTTTTTATTATTGTCATGTCATGTTTAAGTGATCTGAAAAAATTGAGGACGTTTGCACCAAAAAATATTATTTGCAGGTTTAAAGTACAATTGGGTTCAACTTCTCTGGTACAATTTTCATTGTAAAAGTTGATAAGTGCTAGTGCACCTGATCCAGGATATTTCATATACATGAAAATGTGCATAAATGACAAGGTGCAAAATATACCGTTCAGTTAGGAGCACGATTGGCGTAAAAGGATTTTTTCGCACTTTACGTGATTTGGCACAGAAAAGATAAAAGCTAATTACTCTCCTCCGAAGCTTTCGTTTGCTGGTGGAAAGCGGTCGTTTCTTTGGGTGCACGTGTACCAAACAATCCCCTTTTATGATGAGCCACCATCAAATATATTTAGAAGATAACGTTAGCAGTTGTAATAGATAACAGAGAAACATTTTTGATAAAAACGGTAATGTTTGTAGTGAAGCAGAAAAATTGTTATCGGAAAAATTATTATCAGGAACACACAAATTTAATATGGATTTTTACCAAATTATATGTAAATGCTTGCACCTGTTCGATTTGTTTTAATTGAACTTTACGTAATTGACTTTCGCTGCTTTTTGTAACAGATAAAAAAGTGTTTGAAGGATTTGTTTGTTAAACACCTGCCAAGTGTACCGAAAAATTTATTCATATGACTCATTTTGGATTTCCAATATTTGAGTTGGGTTATTGGGAGTGGATGATGAACCCACAACTTGTACCGTTTACCAGTGCATTGCAAATTGCGTGTTTCTTTACTGTTGTCAGTACTACGTCGAATCATTCGTTTTCACCACATAAAAACAAATATGTACCAGAAGAGTAGGTCCAAAGGGCTGCTAGAGTAAGGAAGGACAAGTGAAACATGTATGTGGAAATCAACAGGTGTTTCCAGATTGGCCGCTGAGTGCATCCACGTTGTATGTACGTTCATACATATAAGATAGGAACTTATCTTATTTTACGTTACAGATCCCAAGTCGTAATTTTTTTAGCTAAGGCCAACAAATACGACGATCATATTTATATTTTTTCATAAAGGAAAATCATGTAGAAATATCACGAGTTTTGTTTCATTGTGAAGCCATAAAAATATTAAAAAGCTGACAATGCGAGACCTTTTTGTTCCGTTTGTACTGTTTACCATCAAAATATATACTTTATATACATTTCCTCGTAATTTCCAACGTATTTCACCTACTTTCACCTGTATCTGCAACCCTATTTTGTACTTTTTACGTCGCTCGTTTGACACTTTTTGATAAATATTTTATGAACTCTCACGACCATCTCGATCTCGATAAATGGATTGAGAAAGGTGCAAAATCTTTAAGGTAGAAATTTTTTCACGCAAAAGGCAATACTTCAATACTCCAAAAGCATAATTTCTCTACATAATAGTGGAGCATGTACATTTATTTCTTTTCCTCGTTTACATTTATCGCATCTCATCAAGCGTAACACAGCGAACATTGTACATTGTTCACGACCCTTTCAATCCATTTCTTTAAAACTAAACTGATATCCGCAATAGATCAATAGGTCAAATAATGTTTATCAGTCAACTCAAGAAAACAATCTTTGTATAGATTGAATTGGTAAAGTAAGGATAAAAGAGTTTCAAGAATGTTTTCTCGCACAATGATGCTTTATCCATTATCGGCAACATTTTCATAACGATCACATCAAGGGGAAATCGGTACAAGACAAGGCACAATCAGACATGAGATAAAAATGGAAGCATACATTTTTAACTATGAGAAGCGCACAATTTTTGCTGATTGTCATCATCATCGAGGAAAAGAGATTTTGGATTGAGAAATTTTTCATGTGAAGCAAAGTGCAGGTAGGTAACATCTATAATATGTTAATGGGCATTGTGAGCGATTTGTAACAATTCAACGGGACATGAAAAAAATATGCAATAATAAAATCAGGAGGAGCCATCAAAACTGCAACTGAAGAAGATGAACGAACCGTTCAAGCTAGCTAAGAAAATGGTAATCAGATCAATACGCGGATGTACAATACTTGTCGAACCATCATCATCTCAACATTGGTCTAAACAAGACCACGTTTAAAAAAACTCCGCGCTCAGTCAGAGAAGAACCTGCGCATTGTTCCTTTATTATCGTTATTGACAGGGAAAATGGGTTCATTCCGTGTTTTACCTGCTTAAGCAGCAAGTCAGAGTAGAGTTGAACGTGAACTGACATATCTGATATGACACGAAGCACTATGGCACAACAGCAAAGATTCTCTCTCTGTGGAATGTGAAGCAATCGGAATGACATCAACAAGAAAACAACAATGGAAGGCTGCACTGCAGAAAACCACGGACAAGTAACAATACACAAAAATGGAATCATATTTTTTGTGATGCAAATATTTTTTGAAAGTTAAAGAAACAGGCTTTTCTAAAGTGAAAACATTTTGTTTGAAAAGTAAAATAAAAATGGCAATATTCAAATGCAACGGTAGCAGTGGCATTGTAAACGATTGCCCAAATAATGCCCAAATCTCATGAAAGTGTATTTAAGCTAATAATAATAAATACAGCAATAATAGTTTCTTGTCTTGCCTTTCTTTCTTTTCTTTCGCATCTTCCGAGAGACACAAGTGAGTTAGTTATTGTTATCCCCACTAACCTGTGCTCCACAAAGATGATGATGGTGTTGTGTGCGGATGGGAAAGTTGGCTTGCTGTACTCATTCTCTACGCACACATTGGAAGTTGCAACACGTTTATCTTAAGAAAGTCATGATCATCATACCTTTCGTACCACATTTATGCTCTTTCTCGCAGTTAGTAGTTGTTTATAAAAACTGTGTGTGCGTCGTGAGTGAATGAATAGATCCGTAATAAAAATGGTCGCAACAATGCGATATTAGCTTTGTAAAGAAAGAAGACAAGCAAACATATTTTATTGCCACTTTACAACCTATTACAGTCATAGAGTCATGTCGCGGCGATAAAATAAAAGTTGATGAAGAAAGAAGAAGCGAACAGAATACGTTTAACTCTGGCCCAACCGAATATGTTTAAGCATATCATTGCCAATGCCTCTGTTAAACAGAAACAGCTAAAAACGACGCAAACAGGTAGTTCACGAAAAAGTACGGTTACTGAGAGATAAAGTGCCAAAGTAAAACAAAGCGGTTTTTTGCATAGTCATATTTTTTTGTATCATTATCATCAAATGTAAAATAGTTGCTGCAATCGCGATAATTTAATTATTTCCATGAGTGTTTTCAAAAGACTTTAAAACATTCAAAAATGTCACTGATTATGCATTTGACTGAAGATTGAACAATTGATGGCAACTGTAAAAGATGAAGTCACAAACCAAAGCCATTTCACTAATAACATAAGAGTGGACTCATTTTGTCAATGGTTGCCTGCTGTCTGCTATAAGGTTGAGTGTGTAATTGTAACAATGAGAATAAAATAAGCTGATTCCATCTAAGATGGTTGATGGTGGAGAAAAGAAAACAAACGAGAGTTTAAAAGCGTGCACTACTTACTTAAATGTTTCAGTCGGTAAATTTCATTGTGCACATTTCATATTAGACTGCAATCGGTTTCGTTCTTCATTAACTTGGACAATGGTCGATTTTTGGTGGCATAGCAGAGGCAGAGCCAGAAATAAATAAGATAAGCATGAATTGAATGAGTGAATAATGTGCATGTTTATATACAATTACACTACTTTTTTTAAATGATTGTAACACATTTTTTGTCCCCTTCCGCATTTGGTCAGGGTTTGTTTCGAATGACTGTAAAGTGTATTGCACCATCACCACTGAGCGGGTTAAAGGTTACTGGCTTTTTTTATACAGAGAAAAGCGTCATCGTCACATTTATCAACTAAATGACTTCAACTACTAAGACAAGACGAGTACCTGGGATCAGAAGAGGGGACATTGTTGGTTGGTTGTTGCTGACGGTGCACTATTATTTTTGGTAGGTTGATCATAGTACAGTAGACTGAAAATGTGTACAGAAAGTTTTTGCAGTTTTACGATGCAACAAGTCAATGCGCTAACCTCCCTGACCCCAACCAGTTTCTACGTTTGTGTGTCCACTTATAAATTTGCCACCTACACGCATAATTTTGCTTCATTGTTGCAACGTAAAGGATGAGACAATCATCAACATGATTTCCGTGTTTCATTAATCAGCTAGACGCGAATAAAAAATAATCAGTCAAGCAAGCGGGATGAGTTATGGATTTTCATTCACCTATTTATAGTAAACTTGTATAGTACAAGACAACAATTTGAGAACTGTGTGAACCCATTTAGAGTTGCAGCACTGCTTTCTGCGAAAGAAGGAATAATTTTTAGGCGTGAAAACTGATTAGATAATCATTGTAAGAAAATTATTGATTGGGGAGATGAGAATGGGGAAACATGATATATCGCCATTTCGTGTGGACCTCTCATTCAGTTCAAGAAATCATGATTGAATTTTCTTAAATTGTCATACTTTATGTAGCTTCGCAGAAATTAATGCTTTCGCCTTTGACTGGCTGTGAATAGAGAATTAGCAAAAGAAGAGCCTTTCAAGAAAAAATGCTAATGCTACCTCAAGCATAAATCAGCCTTTTTATGTATAAACGCTTGAGCTAAAGAGTATTATGTCCTAAGTGGCAATAAACTTTCATTTCGCAATAGCGTAAGCCAATCTTAACAATAATTACATTGTTAAAGAACTTAGTGTAATGTATGAAATGTGGACGGACAAAAGTGAAGTGTGCAACTTGATTATCTGAACTGCCGAAGAGTGACTGACTGCCCTGATTGGCGGTGATTTAGTTGGTTCGTTGGTTTAGTTTAGATTAGTGAATGGAGCAATTTTTAACGCATACCACACAGTCCAAGTAAAGTTCGCAATTCGAAATTCATTTCACTTGTGAACCAATGCGTTGGACACATAATATGCCTACTGTGTAAAATATGTGCATAAGTATTTAATGCAATAGATACATTCTTTCGGTTAATTTTTGAGCGAGATGAATTCCACCGTGTTTGAGAATACAATGGCTTGTCAATTGTCTCGTGAAAGATGATACACAATCAAAGGGGCGTTAACTGACAGCTGTCCGTTTGCAGTAATAAGTTTATACAGAAGAAACGAAAAATAAGAGAGATGGTAAGAGACAGATACAATATCAGTTAAGTTTGCATCCACTTGTGCACTGCTCACACATTTCGTTACTTTGCAAACATGTAAAGCGACCAAACTGCAATGGATGATGATCGTTATTGTTATTGTTATTATCATTCTTTTTATTATTTTCATTATACGCGTCTTGCTATTATTGATAAACTAGGGCTTCTATGAGAGAGATTACAAGTGAACTTTTATTGAAGAATGTGGCTCTTTGGCTGCTGAGCTGCCTTGAAACGGGTGAATGATACTTATTTGATTAGTGCTTTGACTCATGATAGCTCACGTCGACTCAGAGTAAGACAGTAGTACGCAATACCGTTTCTCCTGTCAGTGGACTTAATTTATCTGAATTAAAAACGTATTGAGAAAATAGGCTCACGGCTCACCTCACCTCACACAACTCAAGTCACACAGAGAAAAAACCTTTTGCGTAAATAAATAAATGTTTGTTAATGATGATTATAACGTTCCTGTCCTCTCGTCCGATTTAACGGTTCACCAAAAGACAGGTGTTCTGCGCTACTAAGATGATAGGGGTCAATCAGCTCGGTTGGTCCGTTAACC
>VYYJ01000467.1:0-58593 GCA_021029165.1 Cyphoderus albinus
TTCTTCCATGCTCAAATTTTTCACTTGAGTTGAAGCATATTGAGTCGAGTGCTTTCTTATATGGAAAAGGATGAATCGGTTGACTGGGTGCTTAGAACCGGATTAGAAAATCAACGAATGCCAGCTTTATCAACGATTTTCAAAAGAGAAGGTGAAAGATGGTCAGATTCTGCTGATTGAAAAGCCACTGTCATTCCTATGCAATCCCTCTCACACTGAATAATGCATTGTAAAACTCGAAAGCCATGCCGACTGCATGCTCATAAAAGAAGGGAAGTTTCACTTTGACTGCACCAGTCAACTCAATAAATTTTTTTCTTTTCTTGCCTATTACTCCTTGCAATCTTGGACCCGCTTGTATTACACATCGTACGTATCTTCGAACCTTTTATTGTCCAAAGTTTCTGCGTTGATTAGTTTGAACTCCCTCTGCATGCATTATAAATAGACGATAGGAGACTGGCGTTATGTGAAAAAGAAAATATGGCGAGGGATGCCATGCAGGAAGGGGGAGATGAACCTCCACTGCAGATGTAATACTGTAACAACAACTGTATCAAAACAACCATTCCCGTACACTTGTACTATAATCTTGAACTTTCCTGGCTTTGCAAATCATAATGCGTCTTGGCTTATGTCGATAAACTTTATTTTGCTTTTCATTGTTATTGGCCCTTTCCTGAAGTGGAGACAAGAAAAGGAAGAAACGCCAGCTGCATGGCTACCTCCGTCTTGTAGTTGTCTACTCGATTCAGATTCAGATTTGCTTTTCAATTACCTACTGCAACTTTCACGACTCTCTGAAAAGCTCCTGTTTATATTTGATTCTTCACAGAAATTCTATTTTCGTGGTAGTGGAGAAAGAAAAGAAAAAATGGGCGGCGGGAAAAGGAAGAAGGGAAAATCATTCGTGAATTTCATGATCCCGATCGAAAAGCATTCATTTGTCTGGTTGAAGACGTGTGAGTTTTATTTTTCTCTAATATTATACGAAAGAGAGTTTTCTGTTAGATTTGTATGTATCTACATTCATAGGTTATTAGGGAATGCTTGGTTTTATAAGGGATGTCTTAGATCATCTGTCTGTCCTCTTGGCTTACTTTCACTCACTGCTGCTGCTCTTTTTTCTTCCTCTCCCAAACTTCACCCAGTCACCAAACCAGAACAGTATAAATGGGATTAAAAGGGAAGAAATTTACTCACATGCAGAAAGCAAGCAAGAAAGAAAAAGAAATGCTTCTTACTTCCTTACACTAAGTCGGTAGGTACGAAACACGCTTTTTCTCTCTTCCTTTCCATACATCCATCCATCCTTCTTTATCAACAATACAATACTTCTTTTCACTCTTTCTCTCCCTTTCTGTCTTCCTCTATCGACTCCTTGCTTGGCTTCACTTCACTTACTGCTTCGTTGGTTTATTGAGAGCAAAAAAGAAAGTGAAAGGAAAGTGAGTGAAAGTGAAAGCTGGATGGCGGGCGAGAGAGAAAAGGAAAAAAGAGTGAAAGAGATGGCTAAACCATATTATGCAATTTCTTCCGTTCACGCATCGAGAGCATAAATACTTGTAAACCTTATACACTTGTGTATGTATGAATCGCGTACCTACATACACACATATATGAAATATGCTGCGAATGTAATGTAACGTAACCGTGGTGTAATGTAATATAAATGTTCTTAGAAAAAGCAAAAAGCGTATAAAAATAACCGAGTATTGCTTTTTTGTTTTCCCTAGTTGCTTGCTCGCTGCCTTGAAATCCTCGAGCGATACGCATAAATCCGTGTCCACACAAAAGCGTACAAGTGTATGTTTTTCCAAAAGAGGAGAAAGAAAAGAGAATGGATGAAATGAATGAATGGAAAGTTCTTTGGGTAGAAATAAAAATATGTGAGTAAAAATAAAAGAGACGAAGCCACATAGATTTTTATGAAATGGAATCTATTAGTCTACTCTACCTCATGACATTATACGAAACACGAAGGTGCTTTTAAGTATCCCAGGGAATATGTGCAAGTTCGAGTAGGAGTTTAGTCTCCTTCGTGAACACATTTATATACTCACTCGGTCACCGAGTGTGTGTGATGATGATAATAAGAAGAAAAAGGGAGAGAAATGTGAAGAACTTGACATATTTCCAGTAAATTTTTGTAGGCAACTGGTGAAGACACATAAGACACCGTTACCAGTTACTAGACCACTTTGACACGCCTTTTACTCTTGGATTTAAAACAATGTGCGTCTTTAGCAAATGGCCAGAATGAAGAGAGTAGCAATTTTTTATACTTTTACACGCTGAGTAAGGGAATAAAATGAAATAAAGTAAAAATTGAACAAAAATAGATACGCAAGATAGATTCATACATGTTTTAAAAATAGTAAGAAAATAGAGAACAGTCCTCGGGTACCTTTCCCCTATGAGGCATTTATTCCATTTTCAGTATCAGTATATCCTAATCGAAACAAGAAGAAAAAAGTTGCCAATCTCGTTTGTATTGTCATAGTAAGAAATGGAGAACAGTCCTCGGGTACCTTTCCCCTATGAGGCATTTATTCCATTTTCAGTATCAGTATATCCTAATCGAAACAAGAAGAAAAAAGTTGCCAATCTCGTTTGTATTGTCATCACTGCCTTCCTTTTCTTCGCCCCAAACAAACATTATTCACAACTTTGGAGCAAAAAACTACCAATTCAGCACTCAATTTTTTTTAGCCTTTCTTGTTCCAGTTTTTGCTTCCTGTCCTGTTCTGTTTCTTGCATTTTTGTTTAGGAAGGTATATAAATATCTTATTATATAATAAACTAGTTTTCACAACGGTGCAAAAAAAGTTTACTGCAATATGCACAAACCAGAACCAAAAATACAATTTATATTGTATTATTTTGTTGGAGGTGTAGCATTCGTGCGGAAAGATAGGAAGGGAGATTGCATGCACTCCCTCTGAACTCAACTCTCACAGACATCAGCAGAGCAGAGCCTGCTCACTGCTCAAGGAAGCAAGAAAAGCGCAAAAATGCCAATAACAAAGGAAACTTTCCATCACCAGCAGACCATTATCGACCAAAAACAGAACGTACAACAGAAGCCTTTTTCTTGACACTTCAAGACGAAGAAGAAAAAATCATTTAAATTGTTATTTAACTTTTTTTCTTCCTGCTATTCTCTCTGTGTCGACATGGACAAGAAAAAATCTTGTTCGTTTTTTCCCTCGATGTCTCTTTACTTTACTCCAATTTCTCCCAATCCCTATTATTATTATTATTATCATTGTCAGGGAATGGATGAACGGACAAAAAGAAAGTGGAAAGATTCTTTACTTTTTCACTGAACTAAAACGACTTTCTCTCTCTTTCCTTTCTTTTTTCCACTTCAATCTGCAACATGTATTTCAGGGCTCATTTCGTATCACTCCTGTAATCCTCTCTATCTCACAAGAAATGTCTACATTCGTAGTCACCATTGTCGTCGTACGTAGCATTTCAATGAGAAAGGCAGAAGTAAAAGCAGCAGCAACAGCAGATCATACAACAATTCTGTTGGTTTTAAAGTAAAAAAGAAAAAAAATCTTAGCTTTTAGTCATGTTTTTTCTGCAAATGTTTTTTTTTTGAGTTTACATGATCATTCTCGAAGGAAATACAAGACGTAAAAAGGAGGAACGATAACTTAGAAAAATAATTGGATACAATATCATTATTATACTTATTATTATTATTATTGTAACAAGATTTTCTAGATTGTGCACCGAGTGGTGTAGTAACATAATGTGGATAATAAGCAGCGTAAGTGCAGTAACATATTTCTTTCAAAGTCGAAAAAGAGATGTAAAGCACCTAACTAAAAACCTTCACTCGTTAAAGAAAAGGAAGAAAATCTCTTATTTAAAAAAATGATGACGATGAAATAATGGAATGTGGTACTTTGACTTTCCTTTGTCCTTTCTTCTTGTAGCTTGTAGAAGGCATAATCACAGTCATCTTTTCTGCTACTAATGCCCTCGATTTTTCCAACGACTTTTCCACTATTAGTTCACATTATTGGGGCATATTGAAAGAACAATTTATGTCAACCCGTGCACTCCTCACAAGATAGATATGTATTCTGGTGGCCGATTTTTTATTGCTATCCTTTACATTTTTATACGAATTCTAATGACGAAGACGGAGAGGGATGCCAAATGGTGTTCTATTCTTACTGCAATACTATTTCTCTTTGCTACTTTTCTTCTCCTTACTTTACGTCTACACCACTGCTACTTTTTATACTCAATATGGAATAATCACAGCTTCATAATCTTAGCTGGATGAATCGAATTTCTTATAGATAGTAAAACAATATATTATTTTATTCTACGGTTAGGTACGTAATAGGTATGTGCATATTATAATATAATACTTTTATTCTATTTCACTTACTTTTTTCTACTTTCGGCAAATGTATGATTTTTTCATTCAACTCCCTCCCGATACGATAAAAATTTAGAGAGGAAGGAACGAGATCCTGATTTTATAGAAACAAGTCAAGAAGAAAAAGGAAGAGCGTTACTCATGATGATGTCTGAGCAGCTTGGAGAAATACCACTGATACCACTGACTTATTCACTTTGTATTCACTTTTTTCTTCTTTTGTATAAAAAAGAAAAATAATTCACAGAAAAAATATTTTATGTATTTTCGCCAAACACCAGACAGAAAAAGAATAGAAGAGAGACGAACGGAAAGTCAACTTTACTTTACTCTGTATTTTATTCAATGCACACTTTAGCTTAAAAACTTGATTTTAGGTTATGTACTCCACGGAATCGTGTCCAAGTCGAAAATGAGTTGTGAGAGTTGAGTGCAGGAAAAAATGTGCTCTTCACCGCTAGCCTTCCCGGTGGATTCTGCGTGCCTTCAGCTGAACCAGCCGGGTTTTCCTGAACTGAACCAGAAACGGAAAAAAGTGAGTCAGTGGCAGAGGAACATTATTATATAAAAAGGACATATCAGCAAGCGAAACCAGCAGTGGGCTTACTTGTTACCAATAGTCAGGTTCGCACTCACCAGAACTGAACTGGGGCTGATGTACAGAGCTCTGTGGAGCACAGCTTAGAACTCTTCTGTTGCCCATGAGTTGCTTTAACGCAGATAAGAGACCCTTTTTCAAACGAATATCCAAAGCCGTAATGTGAGAGTCCTACGTTGCGTTACGTTACGTTACCTCGTAAAATGAAAACGTAGTAAAAAAAAGCTTTTCTTTACCCTTTTTCTTCTACGTGCACAAGCACAAAATGGAACGGGTAAACTTAAATATTAGACTAGGAACATACCTTCACAGCAAACTGCACATAATTCAGCTTGTTGCAAACTTCATAACAAAACACACACAACATCACCATTCCATCAGGAAAATCCTGCGTCCATGTCTTCAGAACTCTGCCTGATATTTTATTATTTTACATGTACTTGTTATAGCTAAGTAAGTACATTCATGATTTGCACATGATATGCACGCAGGGAAGCAGACACATTTCCATTATTTAATGGCGTTATTGGCAGAAAATATTCCAAACAAAGAAGGTTGTGTAAGGCAAGGTAAGGAGGGAAAGACAGAAACATGTATGATATCATGTATGTATGCAGCAGCAGCTAACCTTTCCCAAGTTGGAGAAGGAATTCCGGGTATTCATGGACAATCTTTTTGTGTCATGTAATGTAGGTTTAATAATAACTATGATAAACCTAAGATTTTCTATATAAAAATTGTATTGACTTGAGTTGAGTGATATTTTAGGAAGCGAACGACTTTTTAGTTTCTCTGCTGTTGCTTTCCATGTATAATACTGGAAAAGCATGTCATGCATACAAAAAAGTGTGCGTTTGTGCTTGAGGAGGGCAGAGACGTTTCTTGAAGGCCCTTGCTTTTCGCAGTTAATATGTATCGTTTTCCATATTTTTCTGCTATGTGATCAAAATTTCTTTTCCGCATTATGAAAATATGTAGTTTTTGAACAAGAGTTGGAGTTGGACATGCCATGGAATGATATTATGATGGCAATGTGACTGAGAAAGTAAGTAAGAAAGACTATAAAAATATTTTTAAGGTACGGCGAAGGAAGGCAAAGCCAGGCTTTGCCGTGTTTACTTTGGCAAGATTTAATATTAAGTTACCTACTTTCTCCATTTTACACTTTTCTCCGTTGCTGTAACGGAAGCTGGTTTTAACAAGTTATTATTTATATTACACGTATCACTCACTCAGCCTGTCCTGTCAGTCAGTCAATAGAGCTTTTTCTATGTACCCCTATATAATAAATGGCTATAAAGGACGTGCGACATGAAAGTAAAGAAATGACAAAAAATTGTCACTCTTCTTCGTCCTTTCTCCTGCTAGCTGTAAACTTTTCCAAGCGTTATCATCTCCTATTGCAAGCTATAGCGACACTGACATCGTGACAAAGTTGACGAAAAAGGTACCATGATGGATCATATTATTATGGATTGCAATAAATGTTAAATGTTCTTTACGCATAATGCGGAGAGTTTAAATAGAAAAACTCCAACAGAAGAGTTTCGTTGACATTCCGCAGTACTCTATTCCATCGAGTCCAAAATTAACACACGTGTAGTTAGTAAGCACGACATAAATTGTTCATGGGAGAAGTAACAAAGATTATATTTGAAAACATCGAGACATTAGTTGGTGGAGTAGCGGAGCATACATGAAAGGAGAAGAGTTATTCTGTGTTCAACGGGCTATAAGTTTATTCAAGTGTGTCTGTGTCGCACAGTGGCTGAATTCACCCATTCAAGGTGACATCAAAAAATCTCCAAGAACAATCTAATTTAGATTTTCATCTCAGGAGACGCAACTCATGCTGCTGAATCCATTTCTGTCTAAGACCTTATCTAATCCATTGGTTTGACAAATATTTTGTCATAAATCGGATGTGTCCACCCACCTGAGGTGAATAGAATATTTGACATAAAAAGTTTGTTTCGGTATTATTATGACATTCATGTAAATAAATACATTATCACGGAATGTGAAAATAGAAATAGAAAATGTGAGACATGAAAACGGCTGAAGCATTAAGAACTTTTGCTTAATTTCTAACAAGCTATTGATTTAAAATGGCATTTTTGGTTGTATTTTACATTTTCTATGACTTGACGGCCTCTTTCCAAAAACATGTATGTGATCCAAATGGGCGAAATCAGCCACAGTGTAGCACCTTTTGAATGTGTAAAACACATTTTTGTCATTGTTTTTATTCTTCTTTTTAAGGTTGTAGATGATGATGGTAGTTTGTTGGTGTGTACGTAATGAAACACAAAGTGCAAATTTCAGTGAATACATGTTAATAAAGTGAAAAACTTTTCTTTTTTTGCCAGTTAATACCAAGTACATTACGTGTATTGTATTTACATTAAATAGTAAGTCAGCTAGTCAGTTGCTAAAAACTATGGAATTTAGTGCAACTGTGTCAGGAAATTTTGTTATACAAAAGAGAATGATTAGGCACAGTTTACCTATTTCAAGTTGAGGGACGACTGGGAAAGAAAGCAGAAAGCTTTTCTTTCGTGTGTAGTCAACCAAAGTCATACAACATTATTCTTGTGGAACAGTGAAAAAGATTAATACCTTTCTGCGAAAAGTGACTTTTCGAGAGAAAAAAAAGTAAGGTGTGCATGAGCAAAAAACAATAATGAAAATAGAAAAAAGTTTTTTTCTCTTCTAAAACCATCGTGTCTTGTCATCTTGTAGTGAGGTACATAATAAACATAACCTTTTCTATTAGACAATATAAAAATAGGAAAATGAGCAAAAATAAGTTTAGCTTTAAGTTTAGATGTATAAGCATGTGAAGGACATAGGTTCAAAGACTGTCATTTATTTAGAATTTGTCTGTAATAAGGTGAACTGCGTGCATGTATCGACTACTTCCCACTCAAACTCTCACATACACGCTAGAAATTAGCGTGACGTTTTAGCGCATTTTGGCTAGCTCGCCATATTTTGCTTTTATTTATTTAGACTATTTTTTGATGTTGCAATTTGATTGTCTTGATAGAAATGAAAGAAAGTGAGTGAGTGAGAGAACTGAAAATGAAATTATAAATTAGTCCGTTTGCAGCCATTTCTTTTCAGACTTGCGACTTTTGACGGTTGTTTGTTTTTCAGCTTGTTACTTCTCTTTCTGTTTGGCTGCTGACGACAAAATGAAAGTATGCTGATGACTATTATGAATATTTTGCAGAGTGGCAGAGCGGAGAGAAGATTTTTTTTCGTTTGTTCGTTTTCGTGTACCTTTGTGTTTTTCGAGATTTCGTCTTTAGACCGAAAACATGGCTCGTTCAGTTTGCAGCCAACTTCTCTTTACCTTTCAACGATCTCAACTCTTTCCTTTGCGTCTACAATAATGGCGCAGCGGAGAGCAGCATGAAGGGAAATGAGAAGGAAACAAAATAAGAAAAAGAGAGGAATAAAGTTGAAGTTGACATTACTTTTACAATATTATCATTATTATTATTACTATTGCAGCCATTACACTACACACAGTGGAAGTGCAGGAATGAGCACTTTCTACATGAAAATTAAAGGAATGGAGCAATTCATAGAAATATACGTCCCTATAAACTATTATACGAGTGCGTACATTATATAAATGTGGAGACAGCATAAGGAGAAAAGGAAGTGTGTGTATAGCCGGGGAAGGAAACAAAAGTCATAATAATAATTACAAAGGATATATTATACTGCTACATTACATAAAATACAATTCTATATTCGTGCACTCACATATTATACACTACTGACGAAGTCAAAGTCTTGCATGTCAGTAGAGGCATGTTTTACAGTTTTCAGGGGATAATAATGTGATTGTTATTATTACTTTTTAGTGTTGTCATTGTCATTTCTCTAGTGCCTCTATTAATATTACTATTTCAAGTGTTCAATTCAAAAAGTGTTTCAAAGCTCGCAGAGGAAGGAAGGAGGAAAGGCGAATGGTGGTGGTGGTGGGAGAAAGAGAGATAGAGCATATAACTTTTTGAAGTGAGACATAAAAAATGATCATACACATAGTTGAGCCAGCCAAAAGCCAACCAACCACCACCACACCATGCATGCCACTTGTCAAATACTTCACTGCTCACTGGAGCTTGACTCGCAATCAGTTCAAAAGGAGCTGGGAAGGCAGGCATAGAAAAAGGAAATGAACAGAATCGAGCATAAGCATAATAAATGCTATGATGCAAGGAACAATACGGTTTTGTACAGCGTTTCTTGTATTAGTACCATGATACAAGACAAGAGACAAGAGTAGAAGCAGAGGAAGAAAGGAAGAAAGATCCAAGGTTTTTGGCGGATGAAATGAAGGAATGAAGATTACAGAAAGGAATTTGGTTTTCAGAAACGATCATCATGATGATGGTAACAAATTACATGCATCAAATCTATAAGGCGGCTCGCCTCGGTAGAGAAAGGATTCGTGTCGAGTCGAGGCGTTATGAATTTCCAAGACTTTGTTGCGGCACACAGGAGCTTGACAAGTGGTAAGAGTAGAGGAAAGAGAAACAGAAGTTTTTTTTTACTATGTGACACATGTGGTGTTGTGAAACTGTCGGTTCCGCAAAAAAAGACTTGGGAGCGTGGAAGGATTGGAATCCAGCGATCGTTGTGCGCTGCCTCTATAGACATGCCTGCTTGTGGTCCACGCTGATTACTTACTTACTTTTGCTTCTGTAGAGCATTTATATTTCTTTGCTATCTATAATTTAGTTATTTTTTCCTAACTGCTTGAATATCATTTTCTGATTCAAGAGGATAAGGCATTTAGTAGTTACCTAATCCTATAAATAAAAATGAAATGAAAATTATCAGTTTCAGTTGATTTCACAGAGAAAAAAAGACGACTCTGAAAAAGAAACAGTAGACTGAATGAATGAGTCATACCCGCCCCTATTTATGCTTGTTAGTTAACAACAAGAGATGAAATTGACATCCTACTGATAGCAATTTTTTTCTATTCATTGTGCTGACGATGCGTCTTGTTCGTTCATCATCATCATCAGGAAGATGATGGAATGGAAGTCTACAATTTTTTTGCCTAGCTCTTGTTAACTTTTGCTAATGTGAAAATTCCAACCTGTCATCTCAACTCATTTCCTGGGAAAATTTTCACTCAAGCCAGTCAGCAACAGCAAGCCTCATAGTCTTTGTAAAGAAAACCAGAAAAAAATCATCATCATCATTGAGAAAGAACTTTGCAGGCAGAATGCTAATCAGTTCGAAACAAGAACCGGAGAAGATAAATAAAAAGGAGGAAGACGCTGCAGAAATGGAGACAGAGCGGAATACTCACGGGTCAACAGTGACAAATACGAGAAGTACCTAAGAAGAGTACAGGAGGCAGATATCAAATCTCATATCACATACGTACATACACGAGCTTTTCTCTCCATTATCATCGTCGCGTTGACTTCCTTCCGAAAATTGTGCACAACTGCTGATTTCAATGATGATGAGGCTTTTTAGAAAAAAATTGCTCGCTTTTCAAAAGGAGAAAGAAACAAGGAAAGGCACAAGTCTTGATTGAGTTTATGTAATCACACAAGTTGGTATGGGGTACTGCCGTAATCTTAATAATGGAAGGACGATGTTGTAATATGATGTCATACCTATGTTTAATAATATATATGTTTCTGGTTAAGTAGAACTGCTCTTTCGTTTTTTTGCTTCTCAATTCCAAGAGTATGGGCACTCACAGACCAACTCTGAGCTTTTTCGCTAATGGCAGCCTTTTATTACATTTTTTTGATGGAGAAATGAAAAAAAGATGATAATGACGGGAAAAGTATGTAAGCAACGGGGTCCTCTCTCTTGGCTAAAAATAATTGTAAATAGAGTTTTCAAACTAATTTGATATACGAGGAAAACTATCCCACACAGAAACAAAAATTACTCCAACAATAATGACAAATCCGATGAGGAAAATAACCAAGTTTTTATTTTTGGAAGAGAGAAAAGAAGAGCCGTTTTTGTTTGATAAGTAAAGTGTAGTATTCTTGTTGTTTGCAATATAACTAAGATGCCATTTTTGCAAATCCACTTTGAGAATACATAGTAGTCAAATAAGTAAACTGTGGAGCTGAAAGTAGTTTTTTAAAGCAAACGTAAATGGCTCGTAGATACATCATCGTCTTCCGAAAAGTAAAAATGTTAAAGCAAAAAATAATCAAGTTTCCACTTTCGTCATTGGATTGTTGTTGTTTTTTTCTCGAGAAAGTTGAGACAAATGTTTTTAGTATAGCAGTCGTTCGTGGTTTATGAAACATGCACACTTGTGGTATACAATTTTTTACCATACCGCAGAAAAGCGCATTAGATGAGAAAGACTTTAAAATGGAAGAACCGAATTGAAACACTCAACTTGTATTTTATTTTGTAACTAGATGGGATAATATGAAAAAAGCAGAGTTGTGAAAAGTCAAAAAGTGAAAAATAAAATAAAATAAAGAGAAAATAAAATGGAAAGAGAAGTGAGTGGGAAGAGATACTTCTGTAAAGGCCAATTTCAAGATAAAATGACGACATGTTTATATAACTAGGTCAAAAAAAAACTTTTTATACGCACTACTCTTATTCAAGTCGCTCATTTCAAGTTATTTTTTAAGAATCGCGTACTTACTGACTTGCTAGCGAGCGACTCCACTCCACTTTGACTGAAGCAAACCTTTTGCTTCTTCGTTTCCAGACACAATCTGCATAAAGCAGCTCTCAATTCTCACAACAGTCCCTTGCTATGTACCTTCTTCTTTGTGGTATTCTTCGCTTTTGCTTAACCAGATTTTTTGGTACCTACTTGTTTCAAAGTTTCTATTAACGCGGTTACATGCAAAAATGAATCTCGCGAATGAAAAACAACAATAATACGCTCTATAATGGTATGATAATACGCAGTAGAGTGACTGGCACAAAAACATATGCCGCAGATTACATTACATGGTCACAGACAGGAAGACATGCAAAGAAGGGAAGGAGACAGACTCTCAGAATCGCAACTTAACAAAACTTACAAACACATTTAGTACTTGCTGCTTTACCACTACAATCAACTTGAACAACATCCAATAAAAACGCACATTTTTCTCTGACAAAAATATTTTTCGATTGCTTTTTACCCCGCTCTCAAAATGTAGCCCGTTTTTACTAAAGTATTCGAGTTCGCTATCTTATAAAAAATTGGAGACTTTGTATAAAATATTCATATGAGCATTACATACTTGTGCTATATGAGCGTGAGCGTACAAGATATAAGCCTTTTTCAGCCAGTACAAAAAAAACTAACTAAAAGTTTCTTTTTTTTTGCAAAAAAAGGTATAAAGGACAAAAAGCGGCATTGAGAAAGGAAAAGCATATTTTTACAACTTTTTCTCCGTTTTATTACCAATCCATATGTATAACATTACACGGTATTATGTTTACTTTCAACAATGAAAATGAAAATGAAAATGAATGAGAAAAATGTGCATCAAAATCCATCCTTTGCTCTTTCTTCCTTTTATTCAACTTCCAAGTTGTCGGATATCGAGAGAGGATATTTCCAAACAACAAAAACGACTTCTTCTTAGACGAAAGGAACAAGACGATATTAAACAATTTCTTTGGTGCCATATGCCATATAATTTGAAAGTAGTAGTAGCGTAAGATTTTGTCGAATGTTTTACTTCTCAATTCTTTTTATATCCATTGAACGAAGCATGGCAAAATTGTCTTGTTCCGGTCTAAAGGGTCTTATTTTGAGTGAAATGAGGTGTATCTGACGAGATTGATCCCTGTTTTACTGATCCCTTCAAGAATCGCCGTCTTTCTATATTTATTTCCGACCTGCGATTCGTAGTCAATAAAATGTTTCACTTTTGTAGGTAACAAACTCAAGGATAGAGAGGAAATAAATAAAAGACTTTCCTTGCTTGTTTTACTCACAAGCCAACTTTTTTGTTACCTCCCTTCCCAGTGAACAGCGTGCATGGCACAAGTTTTTCTGAGCTAAACCGAACCCTCAGAATCGATTGCTGTAACAAGCTTGTGTGCGTTAGAAATGGAATTAAAGCGATGTGGGAATTTGCAGCGTGCAGGAGTAATAGAAAATTGTGTGTTAAGCGCTCCATCCATGGTCATTTTATTGTAAATCGCTTTTGAGAAAAGAAGAAAAACAGATTGCCTATTTCCTTAGCCATGTGATGTGTATTGGATACAATGATGCATGTTTTGTTATTGATGTGATGATCAACCTCGAAGTCAGCTCCGGGGAAAGCAAAGTGATTTCTTTTTCACCAATTGTTGCCCATTAATTGTGCCTTCCCGGGTAAACTTTCTCATCTTATTCACAATGGATGGAAAAGGAACACTCATTCATTTTCATTCTTTAATGACAGCAACGGAGTCGTGAAGGATTTTTTTTCTCGAACAACCTTGTCTGATCTACCTAGTTTTTATTCATGCAGTAATATCCTTCGAACAGAAATAGTGCGGAGTAGAGATTTAGTTACGCCTACACTTCTCATGCAATATGCCTATTTATCCTGCAGGTGAATTTGCATGTCTCTGGAGCATCGTATAGTTAATAGGAAGTGTTTCCCAAAATAAGTTTATTGCTCCCTCGATCTCTACTCAACTCCTAATTATCATTACAGGCAATCATCAGTTTTCTATTGTACTTATGCATCACTGACGTCATTACCTATTCAAATGAAATTGCTTTAAAAATTACTTTGCTCTATATCTACCTGCGTCTCTGGAGCATTTCTTCTTTTCTGCCACTTAAGGGACTGATTAAGCGACTTTTGTCAACACAAACGGCGAGTTGTTAAAATGTGGAGCGTTTCCTTATTGCCTCCAATCTAAGTTCAGCAAAGCATCTCCGAACTAATTATTATGGATAATCAATAAGCACACACACAGTAGCATATTCTGGCGAGCGAATGCTAATAAAACCCATTTTCTTGTTTATTGAATGTTTGGTAGCTAATTTCTGCTCTCTTCTACGAAAATTACATCCACTCTGCTGATTATTTTTGGTGTTAGAGTTAGAATGCACCAGACCAAAAATCCTTTCTCAGATACAAGCAGAGCGATGTATGTGAGAGTTTACGGTTTAATGACTGCTTCCATTATTAAAGATCTAGAAATCCGGAAGATAATGAGTGAGATAGTGCTAAACTGAAGCAAAACTAAAATTTCTTCTCATCTATTCACATTATTGGGAAAAGCTGTCAGTGTATAAAAGGCATACATTATGTATGCATGTTTGTTACATAATATGCATAAACATTGTCGGATTTAATGACTTTCAGATCCATAGGTAACTTGTTACCCGTTACCCCCATCTTCTTCATCATCATCATTATCATTTTGTATCCTATTATGAATCCCATAAAACGGTGATGTGCAGTGAAAACTTCAGTCGTTGTATTCACCCTCAGCAAGTGGAGCTGAGTATTCAATAGATAAACCATCGCAGTAATAATAGGTAGTAATAAGATGCATCAGCATCACCAGCTCACTCACTCGAAGCTATTGCAAGGCAAATATAGACACGAAAAGCTTTTACGCTATTAAATGAAAAAAAAACTCTTTAGCTACTAGGAGTGAAAGAAGAAAATAGAAATCTTGAAGACGGGAACGGACGCGGAGTAAGAAAGAGAAATAGGATATTACGCTATGCGTTGCTTGTGTAGAGTAAATGGAAGTGGAGGAAACCAGCTTATCTTAATGTGCGAAATAATCTGGCGAGTCAGTGAAAATCTACTTTGTACCTAAACTACTTGTTTGTGCGTTTATGTTATGAAAAGCAAGTGTAGCTCTCTTCCTCACTCAGTATTTTTACATTCTACTCATCCGCTACCGTTATTTTTTATTATGATTATTATTACTTTACCATTACACAAGAGTATTTATTTATACAGAGCATGAGGATGAGGAGGATAAGATGACGACAAGGATGTTGTTAGTGAGTGAGTGAGTAAGTTTGTTTGTACACAGTTTTCGCCTCCTCCTCCAAACTCAGACTCAAGTAAAAAGCAATATAGTAATGATATGATAATGTGCTATCATGATTTAAGACAAGACAGTTATAACCTGTATTTTATCCTCACAGTCATAATAATAATAGTAGTGAGAAAAACAACTTACAAGCAAGCCAAAGCACAATAAAGGGAATCCAGGGAGCAAGAACATACACGGAACATGTTCGGTTTTAATAAAGTAGTTGCAAAAGGAGGAAGGAAGGAACAACGGAGGGACTGCAACTCTAACCCGAACAAGAGCTCAACATGGCAAACAATCGAGACTGGTGGCTGGAAGGAAGAGAAGAATAGGACGTAAAATAGCTATTTGCAAAATGCAAAGTAAAATGAAGTAACCAAGGAGGAAACGAAACAAACAAGCCGTGTCGTCTTTCATGTAAGTAGTTTTTTCTTTAAAACTCTCTTCCCAGACTAACTCAACAAGCAGAAGGAGAAAAGTAGGTCTCATCTCGTTCGACGTTGAAACTTGCAGCTCATCCTAGTCGAAAGGAATGAGAGAACGATGAGATGATGATGACGATGAAGATGATGAGAGCTTTTCTCTTTTTAGGGAAAATGATAAAGTCACTCTGTTGTATCTGTTGTTCGGTGCAAACACGGCTTAATACATTATTATTTCTCCTGTTGTACATTTACATCGTCGTGAAGCAAAACGGCTGTAAATACAAAGCAAAACATCTTTATCATCATCATGAGTAACCTCAACGCTTGTTGGAGAAATCACTCCAGCGTAAAATCGAATACATCTCATTTCACCGAAAGAAAGGAACAGGAAAAATATTAGCAGTCAGTGTACTGTACATTATTCCTGAGTCGTGCGTGCCTACAGAGTGGGAAAATGCAAAGGCGATAAGCTTCTTTAACCTTTGTGCTCCATTCCATCTTGTTGCTCTGTATTTATTACGATTGCCACTTCTACAACAAAACGGGGGTGGCCCTCTCAAATCACGAAGATGAAGATAAAATATTTGCGGAATTTTGCTCAATTTTCTCTTACCAGATGGAAGAGTGCATCAAAAGAGGAAATAGGAAAGGAGACTTATTAGGTAATAATCATAATACAATATGCATCCACTTCACAAGGATTCGTGTTATTATTGCACTGTATCATAATCATAACAACATAACATCCTAATATCGTGATAGTTGTGCTTTCTCCTCTTTTACTCTCTCAAAGCCAGTAGCACAACTAACAAAATGTTGTTGATGATAATTATGACGATGATGAAAGGCGAACATAATTTGCAAATCTCTTTTTTTGTTCCTTCCTTTGACTACTCTCCCTCCACTTCTCTCGTTCTCATTCACGGTCTGTGATAATGTGTACCCTAGGTCGTCTCTCTTCCTTTAACTGTGTGATCCAGTTCCAGATACACATAAATAAATTGTAATGCAATAATAATAAACATGGATGTTGCTTGCGACTGAGCACGTTTCCTCTCCAACTTTTCCATGCAACTTCTCGTAAAGGTCTCCAGTCTCAACACACTCAAAATCGTAAGTAGCAGTGAAACATACTAAATAAATGGAAATGATGATAATGATTGATGATGTAGGGAATGTACGTATCATGATCATGCATATTTAACATCCTTTATTTGAAGCTGCTCTCGAAACTAAAAGAGTAGAAGGCAAAGGAAAAGAGAATGCTACTTGAAGAAATAAAATAAAATGCTTGAACTCGAACTCAAAGTGAAAGTGAAAAAGGAAAAGCAAAAAATAAAATAGATGAGAGAAAATGGCATTCGAATGAATACGTTTTTTGTCTTTGATTTCATCATTATGCTTTGATGGTTTTCTTTATATCTAGCAGCTTTTAGATATTTTCAGTGTACAATTTACTATTTATGTATCCTGACCTACTCTTTCATACGTAGTCTCCTCGCCTGTTACCTAATTTGATGTTAGAAATGAAATGACGATATCAAAGGGTATAATGGGATAGGGCTCTTCTTCGCCTTTCCCACATTTTTACTACGATCACATCACGATTATTGCTCACTCTCAACTCTTCTCCGTCTCGTTTTACCCATCCACCTCTGCTCGGTTGTGTACTTACGATTAGATGTAGAGAGGAGTAGGTATTTATTATTAACGCTTCGCTGAACCTCGTAGTCAATTTTCGACGCAACATCCCTTATCAGGAATGTATTAAAGAGTACATAAAAAGCGTTTATCTTGGGCAGTGTATTATATCCTTGACCAAGGAACGATATGAATTGACATATCAAGGCGGATTTATTGCGACGATTGTCCAACTTATCAATGACGGAGGAAACATTTGGAGCATGATGATGTGTAATTGAATTATTGTTGTTAATAGTGAAGAAGTCGAAATAGAAACGGGAGGATAATCTCCCAGCCGTTCAACTTTTCATCGCCATTATCAATATCAGAGTTTTCCCATCAGGAATCCTATACAAAGTTGGATAAAACAAGGTTCCCTCGCTCTCTCCCTCATGTCAATTTATTTAATGCATTTAACTTACCTCTCTGGAGAAAACGGTCAAAGTCATGGTGAAAGAGTAATACATATCATCTCGCTCTCCCGCTCTCTCTCCTTTCCTTTGAGTCAATTTATATATCTCTGAATGCCGGAGAAAGTAAGTCACAAATAAATACGGAGGGAAGGGAAGCAATATTATCATTATTCTATAACACGATGCTGATGACGATGATGTCTCTCGCATAAAGAAAATCTCCTTTAAAATCCACTCATCCAAAAGGAAATGGTCGAATAAAAGGGACCCTTTCTCTTGAATTGACATGATGACATGAGTGACATACTGAAAACAGAATTGAACTCGAAGAAAAGAGAGAATGAGTCGAAGGAGGACGGAACGACGTAGTAAAGGAAAAGGGTTAGTGCACCGCTGTTTTCTATGCTGCTACTACCACTCTAAACTCTGCAAACATTCCGTTGTTGAATGTAAGACTATTCGCATTGTTCACTGCCTCGTAATGGAGTAGTAGAAATTCGTGCTTCGATTTGACTACAATCTCTATACTGTACAGATGGGTGTATGCAAGGCCCGTAACAAAGTCACTTTCCGAAACTCGATAGGCTAAAAGAAAGGGAAAGCACGTGACAGGACGAAACAGGGCATACACATTGAGCACACTTTGTAGATGACCGTAATATCTATCTACCTCCAATGGATAATGTGAGCTTTTCCACCCAGATCTTTTTTTGTTTGGTGGGAAGCAAAAGAAGAGGAAAAATTCCAGCACGGGGACGCTTTTCCGACATGAATAAAAGTGAAGTTGTACGCATTCAGAATCTGTAAAAATATCCATCTGGTGGTGGTGCTGATGCGTGTGCTTGTAAATACACATAGAAAAAACACACCGCTACTAATAGAGGAGCCGAATAATATTGACAGTCAGAAGGAGTAGGAATCGCGGCACTGCTACGTATTTACAGTTTGCTATAAAACAGATCCCAGCAGCATTATCATCCCATGTAGAAAAACGATGAAAGCAAATAAACTGAGTAAAGTAAAAGTTCACGTCATTCCCGTCCTGGTATGTTAGCAGAAATCTAGATGTATTTGCACTTTTCCTTTCTCTGACAACAAGTTTCAAATTTGAAATGAATAAAAATTCGACTCGTTCTTCAATTCAAAGGCAAATAAAGAACGTGCTCAACGATTCTGTAGCTCCCACCCCCCCTTGAACATAAACTATTCATGCCCTACTTGATTACAATATAATAATAATAATAACACACCAAGAGACAATACCATAAAATTGAACCCGAATACATTACGGATACAACTTCAGCATTGTATGTATATACGTATTGCATTGGAGTAGGAGAGAGAAGGGAGCTTTCCTAATTAGCATTTCAAAATATGAATTAGGTAGGTTAAAAAGTAGTGGTTGGTGTGACGCAGTAGAGTGAAATCCTGTCATCCGATAAATGTATGGATTTGCGTAATGCAGAAAATAAAATTTAAATTCATAAAAAATATAATATCATTACGAAACTATACATCATACATCTCCTGTGCTCTGCTCCATTGTGCTCTTCATTTCAACCCTGAACTTTATGAGATACCTAGAAGTTCAGTTAAGACACCTCAAAAATTGGAGTCTCTGAAAGGTCTCCCAACGGGAGAACTGATGCATAGGTATGCAGATGATATGTAGAAAAGAGAAGAGGGTTATTACCTTTCCTCCACACGGGTATAGTATGATAATAGTAAGCAGTATCATATTCTCAGCAGAAGAGCAGAGTGCCCAGTATTATACTAGACACACTAATCGTAAAATAAAAGTAAAAAGCAGGAAGGTCTACGAGGATGAGGAGGAAGGAGAGCTTTACACTCTCTTGGGAATCTCACTCACTGAGATTTCCCAAGGAAAAGGCAAAAGGGAGACATCTACTTTGTCTCCTTCATCATCTCATACATATGTACAAGAATGACGAGCACTAAAAACCTCTGTTTTCTCTATTTCTCTATCTCGATCTCTCCTCTTCAACTCAACTCACTCTTGCAACTCAAGTCAGTCAGACAGTTTCTCTTTCCCGCTGATAACATGCAACCCTATAATATTATTATTATTACCATCAATGTCCTTCACCTGCTTGCCTGACAATGTTCTATCATAATGCTTTGCCCTTTCTTCTTTTCCTCACTCACTTTCACTACCTGCCTTTACTCTCACTTTTATTTTACTCTTCCTTTTGGCTTCTCCAATTCCTCATCAGCAGTAAGAATAAGAATGGCCTGCAATTCCGAATTCTTTTTTTTTTTCCTGTCCAAAGTTTGTACAGCTGTGTACTGTGCCATATGTCACAAGTAAGTACTGCAGTGCTAGTGGTACACAGCTGCACTGAAAACCGCCAACTACGTCCCATAATAATATCATCTGAGAAAAAGACGACTTTCTTTTCCAGTTCCAGACAGTCACAAAAATATATCTGAATGTTACATAATATACGCAGTATTAGTATATAATCCGCTATAATACTATAGGGCTAGTCTAGCTAGCCCATTCAGGGATCACCAACAAAAAGGAAAGAGAGTCGGCGGAGAGAAAGAGACTGCCGAGAGACCCAAACCTCACTTATTTTTGTCTCTTCTTCTCTTTCTCTTACTTGAGACACAAAGGAGGAAGGTTTTAATAAAAGGAGAAAGTAATATATGTCTAGTTATTATGCAAAGTTATTTGGGATTAGTTCACAGTTGCATCGTCATCGCCATCGTCATCTTCAGTACATATTATTCCGTATTGCATTTCACTTTAAATAGAGTTCCTTGTTTGCCCATATTATTATCATCAAGATACACACATGGTTAACGAAGAAGAGTAACTGCGAAGGTTATTGCTCTACTTGTAAGTAAAACCGGTGCTGTGCTGAGCGAGTTTCTTTAAACTATCTTATATAAACTCCGTATGGTTATTATCCTACATTTAAGGTTTCCATTTAGGAACAGGAATGGAATTGAAACGAAGGCACACACACGACAATGAGAAGCGAAAGAGATAGTGATCCCGTTCCCTGATAGTAATACCACACCACAAGCAACAACCAAGCTCCTCAAAGTGCTAGCCAAACTCTACACGGACCGAAAAGCAAAACCATGCTCATCCTATGTAAACACTTGACTCATTCTACTCAACTCTCTTCTTTCGTCTTGTACATCATATAGAAAGGAAGAGAAAGCTCATAAGAGACGATGATACCACACAAAGACAGAGACACAGCAGAGCAAGCAAGCCGAGAGGAGTAAAGGAGCACTTGGGAAAATTGGAATAATTTTTGTAAGGGCTATTGATGTTGTCACAATAAAAGTGAGAATGGCAGTGGAGAATGTGTATTTTACATAAAATAGATTCTTTTGCTTGCAGTGGGAAACAAAATGGAGAACTGCAAAACTGCAAGAAGACAAGACAGACACGTTCGAGGCATGCTAGGGGAAGCACACAATGACAATGTGATATCATATCGCAGATATCTGCATGAATACCGATACCACTTTTCTTTTTCTGTCCTCTTCTGCATGCAGCAATGCACTCTTTCTTTTCTTTTCTCTCCACTTTCATCTTATCATCAGACATCGCCCAGTGAAAGAAGACGAGAGCTTAAAGAATAAAGAAGAGGCCTTACAAGTGCGATAAGCATCGTCTTTTCCTCCCTTTTCTCCTGTTGAGCTTTTTGTACACTTTCCAGTTTTCCATCGCTTCTTCCTTTCCCCTGCCTTGCACAACCACCGAGGTTACACTCTAGCAGCAGAATGTTTTGTTCTGTACTTTCTCACCGTTTTCCCAAAAAAACACACGAACAAAACTTTTGTTACAGTAGCAAATGTAATGCCAGCAATTTTTGCACCACGTCAACATTCTTTGTTACTCTTTTCTGTCCTCTGTAAATGTAAATATTTCGCGTTGGCGCAGTTTTATTTACATTTACACAGATAGACATCCTGTATTTTACTTTCTCAGAGTAAATAGAACCGTGTTGTCTTCAATTGATTCCCAACACAAAACATTTTCACAAGGAAGAAAGAAGTCCCAATTCACTTTGCCAAGTTTGGCAAGGGGTTTTCTTTCTTATAAAGATATAAAGTTACGGATTTAAAAATGCATTGCGTGGTTCGGTCGTTTTAACTTAGTAATGTTAAATGCATGACGCTTACGATGACAATCTTATTAAAAATCCGTTTTCTTAACCATTTTTCCCCTCTCAAGTATGCCTGCATTGCATAAACCTCTGTACCCAATGCACCAAACGACCCACCACTTTTGTTGTTTTTTCTTCCAAAAACATTTTAGGCTTTTCAACTTCAATTCAGTTTAAAGACCGGATAGATAGAGCGTTCAATCGGTATGTTTATAAAGCTGCTGGATTTTCACCACTTCATCTTTCCACTCTCTATCTCAAAGAAACAAGTTCTTTTGTGCTTATTATTACGCTTTGTATTCCCATCCTGCTCTAACCCTTTAAAAGGTTATATTCATAAGGCAGCAACTGTATCAGTTAGACATTATTAACATCCAGTGGTATGGCGAAGGTGAAAGAGAAAACCATATTCTCTATAATGGGTACAATGACGTCGATTGGAGAGAGATTCACTCAGAGAGTTATTCCTACTGCCACGTTGTTAACACTCTACTCTACGAAAGTTTATTTTTTAGTCGTTACAGCACAGATACCCACACAGGCAGGTCGGTTGACAGAAAAAAAACTTTCACTTTGCTGCTTCTCTTCTTATTCTTATTTTCCGAGTTTCTTTCCAATAACCTAAACCTCGTCACTCACTTTGAGTCTGACTCTGACTTCGATTCGTTCTGAGCTACTGTTATGAAATATGAGGCACACAAACTATAGCATACAATTAAGGCATTCTAGACTCAAATGTTCCTCTTCCCCAACAGCTTCAAAACACTAGATTATCTTCAACTTATTTATTTAGTCGTTCCGGCTACTTAAATAGGTTTCTATTCTTGAAAAATGCGGCGTCTTGTGAAGCAAAACTTCTTCTCTACTATTTCCGCCCTTTCTCTCTGGAAAAGTTTTTTGTCAGTCTGAACGTAGATAGGGATATGCACAGGATTTGGAGCAGCTGACTTGCCACGATTATTTGTTCACAGATTTCCATCTTCTTCCAAAGCCATCTTTCCACAAACTCTTTCAAACTGATCATGTTCCACTTAAAAACCAATAATTTGCCTCTATTTTCATTTCCAATGAGTTTGAAGGCTTTGCATTCCAGTGGCGGTTTACTGTTGCAAGCATAAAGCAACTGATGAAGTTGTTTCTTTTTTTCAAAACGTTCTTTTAGACTTTTTGTACATAAAAAATACAAACTGTGGTAGCAACTTGACAAGATGCTGGAATTAAAGAGGATGAATGAATGAGTTTAAAAGCAGGAATAAAGAACTATTTAAAAGAAAAACATGCTGAAGTCTAGTCAAGCACGTCAGGGCATTTATGAGGTTTTATATTCTAACTGAGAATGACTTTTTCGCAACTGCGTAAGGATTAGGCTAGAGGGTCTTTGCGCAAGAAACAAGATGGAACGATTCAGTATTGTAAGTCGTGCGTGTGGGATGAAAAAAGAAGAATGTGAAACCTGGTCTACTTTCCAGTTTAAAATGATTACAAAAATGTCGCTTTATCGCCTACGACGAATTTATAAGCACTTTAAGGTAGACGTATTCCATGGACTTAGACTTGTCTTGACAAGTTTCTTCTGTAAGTTCCCCTTTTCTTTCTATCTCTTCCTTCCCTTTCTCCTTGACTATGTGCAAACTGATTGCAAAGGAGGTAGGCATACGGAGCAGAGAGTAGTAATACATAGTAAGCATGTTACTGGAAGTGAACAAGTTTTTTGCTTTCTTTTCTTTCTCTCTTTCTCTCTCTCACTTCCTCCGAGTTGAACAAATTGCTGTAAATTTGCCAAATGTCAAAAGAAAACTTATTTTTTCTTCTTTACTTGTGGAACAAATTTGAGATGTTATTTTTCGGGCACATTATCAACCGAAAACTTTTTCTTTTTCTCCAGAACGAAAACCAATGTAGAATTAGAGAGTAAAAATAAACTAGGCACATGAAATTTTCATGGAAAAATTAAAATTAAATTGAATGCGTGCTGCAGTATCATTATTACCAAGAAGAGCAATTTAATTTTAAAAAGGTTTTACACTGAAATCTGCTTGTTCACCACGTTCACGTACGCCGCGACCTATGAAGCCATGTTAGTAAGTGACACCGGTAATTTTCCCCGTGTGCATTTGATGATGCGCTTTGCTTTGCTTACGAGATCCGAGAAAATTCACGAGAAATTCCAGACAGTGACTGTGACTGTGCACACGGCGGGTGAGTGGAGTGGATAGAACTTTCTTGGGAAATTAAAATGTACCTTTTTTCTGGCATCCCATCCCAGACGCATTATTACGAAACATGCATGTGTGTACATAGATACTAACTTACATTCTTCTTTGGAAGAAAAAAGTCGTTCATGTCGAAAGGACAAGTAAAAGTAACTAGAATGTAGCATAAAAGTAACAGCATGAAGTAAACAAACAAGTCAATTCCAAGAAGAAACTAAGTTGAAAATTAAAATCAGAAAAAAACAAATTTACGGCTTTTAGCCTTTAACACCATCCTTTTCCACCTAATGCCGACGAACGAGTGGAGCACAGTTACATCTCTGAGCTACGCGAGTGAGTGAGGGGATATTAAAGTAATGGAGTCCTGCACCTATCAAACTCAACTTGAGTGAGATGTGTGCAAACAAGAAGCAGAGAAGAAAGGTGATCTGACTCTAAATGACAAAAACGTCCACACAAACATGTCGTGCCTACTGTGTAAAGCAAAGCTAGTAGTTTTTCCATATTGCATGTTACTATTAAAGTCCAGAAAGCACGGAGTAAAAGTAACTAAATAACGAACGAAGATAGCTTACAAAAGAAAAGAAGACATTTATTAAGTAACCTTTGGCAAAGTTACGAAACTCTTTCACTTCGTTGACACTCCCGATTCGACATTTCTGCATAATTCCTTTTATGAGAATTCCTTTTTCGTTACTTTACGCAGTGAATGACTCAAGGAATTGAATTAAATATTCAATTGCAAAGCAGACGTTAAGTGCATATATCATTTCCATTTTCGCCAGTTTCCAGCCGTGTTTTCCAACCAGTCAGTCTCGTTTCGCTTTCTGTCCGCCCGTCAGTTAGCCAGTCAGTCATTTATTTATCCGCTAAGCCGCTACCTAAGCAAGTCAGACAGAAGAAAAAGTAGAGTTGCATTTGTGCGATCCGCTCTTCCTCCTCCTTTGCCTTGTGCTTTGTTCGACCTGAAAGGGATTTTGTCGTTGACTAAAGTTAAATGAAGCCAAAAGAGTGTAGCAGAGCAGCGTTAAGTATGCGTACCGTCCCTTAGACGTGATGGGTATAGTGACAGCAGACTAATAAACATCAGCATGGGGAAAAAGTGAGATCAGAGGAACGATATTGGTCACATAATAGTACAGAGAATGAGATACATAACATACTTAAATATATCGTATCACATCACATTGCAGCCATAATATAATACGCTGGAGCTTTTTGCCCAGCAGAGACTTCTTTAATACCCTGGTAAATCCGAAAGGCCAACATCCATCCACCGAAGCCACCACCATTACCACCAACGCCGCCGAATTACCCGGAAAAGAGAGTTGACTGGAGACGAGAGAAAAAGAGCAACAGTAAACAGAGTATTTCCAGCATTTCCCCTTCCCACCCATCCATTTTTTGGCCAGACGACTTTACTTGGAAACGTCTGAGTTGTGTGTGTTCGAAAGAGGAAATGAAGATGAAATTTTAGTAAAAGGAAAAATAAATATTATACATTTATAAGTCTAGAAGTTTTACTCCACAAACGAATTTAATACTCTATTGTATGTGTTTATCCTTTATGTACGTATGTTTTATCCGTGAAGAGCAAACACACAGGTTGTCATCTGCTTGAGGACGATATGTGTGCGTGTGTGTGTCTTCTAATTTTTCTATTGTCAGTCCGTCGTCTTTTCTTTCTTTCGCCTCTTCTTTGCCCCGAGCAAGTGGAATTTAGAAAGAGAAAAACAAAAACGATGACAAAAAGTTGGGACTAGTCATTCTAACGGACGCCGATCTGCAATGTGCCACAATCTACGCTAACTCAAGTTGAATGAATCATTCACCCTTGAGCAATGGCAATATAAAAGAAAAGAGGGAAAGTGAGCGAGAACCATTTTCTGTGAGTGGTGGCAGTCAGGATCATCCTCTTCATATTTATATTCCATATTTCCTCCTGCTCCACAAACACCATCACAAACCCATCCATAAAAATTATACTTAATCCTTCGTCTTTCTTCCATCCACTCAGCTTGTAGAAAGGTATCGTTCTACGTACAACCTCTGTAATCTTAAGCTACTATCTACAGACAGTTCACTGTTTCAAAGGAACGGTGTTCTTTTCATTCCCTTTACTTTCTCTTCTTTTAGTTTTATCATTTCACGAATCAAAAAGAAAGTAGAAAAAGGGAAGGAGAAAATGTTTTATTCTTGAAATGAATGAATGAAAATCAACCATCCAGACAAGTGTCGTTCCGTCACCGTCATCCATTTCTTATTTTCCTTTTATTCTTTTCTAGGTCTAACAAAACAGCAAATAAAAAAATAATACTTGAGAAAATAGCACAACAAGGAGACAAGAATAATGTTACGACAGCACTAAACTTTCTGGATGGTCGGTCAGCTGGCGAAGAAAAAGAAGAAGGGAGAGGAACAAAAGATTCGAAATAGAAATGTAAGGTAAGAAAGCAAGAAAAGAATATGGATCTGGGTAACATATGCGCAGTTTATTACGTTTATAACGATGCGATGCACTATCAAACTATTGTCAGCTTTAAGCACGGAAAAGAAAACTGCTTTAATGTCTTATGCTACACAATAAAGTGGAGCTGGCCTAGTGGAACAGCGGATAGTTATTCCCTCCGCTGGTAAAGTAAGCGTAGCATGGCATCGCCATTTACTAAAAAAAATGATGAATGATGAGTCAACAGGATGTAAAAGAGCAACAACGATGAACAAGGGAAAGGAGGATGAGCAGAGCAGCTTGAAAAAACAAGACAGACACGCCGCCACATTCTGTTACTGCGACATCGTCACACATGACTACACATATGAGAAATTGGAACGGGCACAAGATTTCGCAAACCATCAACCAACATCACTTTTGCGTTACTGCAACTAACTGCAAGAGGAGCGAAGAAGCAGGAAAATAAATGGCTAATGAATAAGGTGAAACAAGAATGCAAGCGAGGAGCATTTAGCGTCAGTATCGTATGCAGTCAGTTTTTCCATTCCGAGTATCTATCATTTCTCTGCGCAAAAACGCCAGCTGTAATAGGAAAGGCACTAATCATCCGAAGATGGTGGTGGTGAAGCAGGGAAGCATAAGAAAAAAAGAACGTCAGAGTCGTAAACTGCGTGATCGCTTAGCGCTTCGCGAAAATGAAATGGAGGACGAGGAGAGGAAAGAAAGAAAGCATCAAAAGTGAACTGCAAGGATTAATCAAACAATAGAGTTTTGGTTGATGGAACGGACGGACGTAAAACGAATATCATTAGTTGTGCAATATATCATATACATCACATCACATCAAAAAGTATGACTAGGTGACACAAGAACGGGAAATGAATTATTATCGTTTATAGTGCCTACTACTACCACATCGTTTAAACGTCCATCAAGATCTGGGCAATATAAGTAAATAATAAATTATGGAGACTTTGCTTCATACAAAGTCTCAGTTGCGCTTTGTTCTATTGTTTATATATAGTCCATATAATAAGTGGCGCTGTGCGCTCCGGATTAGCTGGCAGGGTTCCCGGGGATAATAAAAAATGTAATATTTCATTTTTGCTTCACAAAGTGTGACTGTGCAGCTATACACCATTTTATGAAATATTACGTGTAGGCTTTTACTTAGCTATTGTATGTTTGCACTCACCCACATAAATAAATGGTTAAATCATTACCAACCGTCATCCCGAGAAAACTGAATATGAAAATAATAAGTGACATTATTGAATTAGACACGTATGCATTAAATGGATTTAAAATGGAGCCCGGATTACAATCCAGTAAATTATCCACGTCCCTGGCAGGAACACATTAGATCATGCATAAGGTGGAAAAGGTTTTCTCATTTTATCGAAATCGAAATCCAATGAAATGAAATAGAAAGAAAATCCTGCAACTGATACAATCGCACACTAATCGAAAATACGTATGTAAATATTAGGTTTTGTTTTTCAATAGCAGACAGGTTGACAAACAAAAGGAGGTTACTTTTCCACAAAATTGTACCTTTGTGCCACCTAACCAATTTTTATTGTGTTTTGTTTTTGACAAAAAAATTGATCACATTTAGCTTACTCGTTTTATTATTCGGGCATTCAAAAGTACTTAGTGATGAAAATTGAAAATAATTTATTGTTGATGACATGACTCTCGCTCTCGCTGTCACGAAAAGTTTCAAAAGGGTTACAATTTTACAAACAAAACAACCAAACTACAACTATACACATCAACTTCCTAACGCAGCCAAAGCAATGTACTTTGTAATGCAGCACCAAACAGGCAAATATGAAATCATTTTTATCTTTAGTCAATATCGTCACCCATTTTTACTCATTTTCTCTGTTCGTTTTTTTCTATTTGCTCTCTTGTTGCGTTGCAGTTGATAACAATGTGATACCAAACTCGATTCTCCAAAACACACGGGACCCTCAGTTTTCTTGTTGCTCTTTCTTTCGTTTACCACTTTTCTTGAGACGGCCATAGAAAAAAAACAACTTTCAACCATACAAGTGAAAGTCCTCAGTATGAACATTACCGTTGCTACACTTTTGGAATCATCTAGGGAAAGTGTATTGTCGTGTTCCGCTCTACCTGTGAACTGCTGTATGTTATGCATACATGCATAATGAAAAACTATCCATGAAAGAACACACTTCTGGAATTTTCTTCTCACGTAGTTTTTGCTTGGTCCCTTGCCTTCTCTTCGTCTCCGTTCCATTCTCTTCCGAGACAGGCCAGACATCACGTACAATGTAATATACCACAACAAACTTCATATAATATGTAATTGGTTCGTTTTCTGCTGTTGTGGTTTTTCTATCTCAAGCAGAGAAAATTGCAAGTAAGCTTTTTCCTAGGTAAGCGGGTAAAAGGTAAAGGTACACCTGACAAGACCGACCAAAGTGCCTTCATAACTTTTTCTCATGCTCGCTTGCTTATCCTTCTCCACTTGAAACAGAAGAAGAAAAATATTCCTGTGTCGACGAAGGCTCGAGATAATGTAGGATGATGATTATGATGACGATGATGTGATGTGTGCTTGCTCACATGCCTACGCACAAGAAAAATATATGAATACATAATAGGTTTGGTGGATGTAATTCATATGCCTGCTTCGAAATTCATGTAGGAGAAAATCAAGGAAGTAATAGTTCATGTCTGGGGGCTACGCAGAAATAGAAGCAGTCAGTCAGTCACCAAAAATGAAGTCGAAAATGCTCCATTATGCATAGGGAGAAAAATGAAGGTAAAAATCTACAAAAGTCTTGTTCAAGTGGCGGTGGTGGTACTGCTGCTGCTTCTGTGTGTCTTTGCTTTGACTTGAAGTTGAGTGAGCGAAAGCCAGTGTTTGCCTAATTTTAAATGATATGTAATGTAATGTACGTTAAAATTCAAATACTCCACAGAGTTGATATGTATCTGGCTAAAATTGTTGAAAGAAAAGAAGGAGTAAAAATTTGTTAAAAATCCCTTTCTGCTAGAAGACGATGGAGATGATGGGTATGCTTGAGAAACATAGCACAAGATAACTCAGTCAGACTCAAGTAAAGTCACTAACACTTTTTACTCAGAAGGTGTATCTAATTTTCCTCTTTCTTCCTGTTCATCTAGTATGAAGCTAGCTAACTCAACGAAACTCATGACTTTCTCCCTTCTTTTTCTTCCTTTTAACTTTAACAACACTTAAAATTGAATGTGCGCGTCTTGCAACATCTATAACTAACGCTAGCGACAAACAAGGTTGACATTTCAAACACGACGCATAATAAACCTTCGTACAACTTCCTCTTTCCTGTCTTTTTTACTTTCTCTTCGTGTTGATGATGAAGGAGGGAGAGAGGCATGGATGATGATGTTGAACATTGTGTAGGTGCAGGTTGCAGAAATGCTGGTGTTTTACTCATGATGATGATTGAGTAAACACGCAACTTCATCAAAATAACTAGTGAACGTTGATGATGATTGACCACCAACTAACTGCTTCATGAGCACGCACACATGAAATTGTATGTAAAGTATTGAGGTGCCGCAAGCAGCAGCCGTTCTAAAATAAGAAATTCCCCTTGTTAGAAAGTTGGGGAAATGAAAATCTAGAAACTGCAAGGAAAAGTTTAAATGCGCTACCGCTGTACAACCACTATCGCCAATAAATAAATGGAAATTTTTTTCCACCGGGAAAAGATATTTTCTACCCTTTATCCTTGATTGTTTGGACACAGTGCTGATATGAATGAAGTGCAGCTATTTGCGTAAGTAAACATATTTTGAGGCATCTACAATCCAGGCAAATGAAGGAGGAATACAAACACTTCAATCAACAGCAAGAAGAGAGAAAAAATGATATATTTTGTCATCGAATTTAATAACAAGAATAATCCCTGGCAGCTATAAAGATAGGGTGGACGTGTACTCGGAGTGACGGGCTGACTAAGCTGATTCTTATCAAAGTAGAACCTCTTACAACACACCTCTCAAATAATGCATTTCATTCGATCCCGTGCCTCCGCTTTTCCTCCTTCCTTCTTCAATGTCATGCCATGCGGGGCACTTTTACTGTGTACAATGTGCCATTGACATGCTGATGATGATGATTATCACAAGCAACATTCACAATTCATGAACAAAACTTTTTGGATAAAATTGAAAATGGATCAGGCAAAGTTTACTTGAGCGAGTGAGCGTGTATTTGTGAGCTGTCTGTTTTGTTGGTACTGATGAGTCAAGAGCCGCTTAGCCCACACCACGGCAGGCACGATACACCCTATCGGATCATCAAAAATAAATAAAAGAAAAATGGAATAAATTGTTGTAGAAAAGAATGGAATGAATGAGTAATACATTTCACTCAATCCATTAAAAATGATAAGAAGAAGGAAAAAGCCTGACGCTTAAATACGTTGTGTTGTGTTGTCGTGTTTGTGTGATGATGTGAGATGACAAAGCATGATGATGAGTGTTCAAGAAGTGGACCCGGTAGTGCACAAAAGAGCGGCCAGGAAGGAATTGTTGCTTCCAGCTATAATAAATGATATGTTATGATGGTGCACACAAACAAACTGACAGTTCCCATTAGCATTTGTTCAATCTATTTTTCCTTTCCCCTTTGAGTAAGTCTTGCAGTTTGCTCGCATAAGTACACACATGAAAGTTGAACATGACGTGAACACAAACACATTTACTAAATGAATTCGTCTCGTTGACTGAAGAAAAGAATAGGAAGAAAAAAGAAGTAATAGTAATATTTATTAACTTTTTTCTTCTTCACTATATAATCTAATCAAAGTGAGTCTTTCTCTTATTTGTGGAAAGTAAATGCCTAAACATTGTGGCCATTTTATCCACTCTTGTGTCTAACAGACTATCTACACATGCCCCAGAAATAAATTTAACAGTGTAATGCAATGTGAGCTTATCTAGGAAATAAAATAAAAATAGTTTAGTTGGGTACTTTTCTTTCATAGTTCATTTTACTTCACTTGTTATTTATTTATTAATGCTTCTTCCCGTTTGTGTTCCACTTATGGTGGATGTGGATATTAGGAGTGTATTTTATTGGGAAGCACGAGTCACCGTGCTTTTATACATTTTATAGCATTTTGCTTTAATGAAAACCGCAACCAGAGACCGTATAAATGTTCGGCATACCATCATCGTTGTTTCTCTTTTTCCTTTACGTTCCTTCTGCTCCAAGCAGTTTCACCAGAAAATTGTAAAAAGTAATGTATTTATGTGTAAAGAGAAGCATGGCAATAAAAAGCTGCTAACAATTTTCAATTGCATTCCATTCTCCAGTTGATGTTTCTGTTGTGCTGCTAGTAATGTCTATTGTCTTTTGGGTACTTGTGCAATACAATATAATTATTATTATTATTATCACTGCAACTCTTTTCTCTCCTTTTGTCGGATTTTCTAGGTAGTCAACAAGAAACGCAACGCAACCGACAACAATTCACAATTACACTTGTAACGACAATAAAATGCCTTAAGAAAAAACCACTTTTTTTCAATGTTCCGTTTTTTGCATTCACTTTCCTTCAATACTACATATTCCATGAGACTCTGGCTTTCCTGGCTTCGTTTTGTTTTTTCAAGGATTTGCATGAAACTACACTTTTCTTTTTTGCATCTCGCATTTCTACGGCTTGACTACTTTGAACAAAACTCCTATTGTAGAGTAATAGTACCAACTCAGATCTTACAACTTCTATAGAGCTGTAATATGTAGAATTTATACAATTATTTTGGTTTCTGGATCTGAGTGCATCTGTTTTCCTTTCATTGCCTTGTTGGCATGTTGCTGTAAGGTCGTGTCGAGGGTAGAGATTCGAAACATTCATAAAAATAACGGATTGCTGAACAATACACAGAAGAGACGAAAAGGCAAAAAGTGCCATTAAAATCATTAACATGATTACAAGAAGCCAAATCAAGTCAATAAAAAGTCCTTTGTGTCCCATAGTCCCATGTTCTGTGCCATTCTTTGATGGTGCTGTCATATCATAACAGAGGAAGTGAATTTACATTTATACAATGCATAGCTAAAAACGGCTCACATAACCGTTTATTTGCCTATATTTATGAGGGCAAAGCATGCACGCAAAGCTCATAATTTTATTCTGTCCTTTTGTACTTCACACAACCGAAAAGCAGCCGCATTTATATAATGCATGTCACACTGCAACGTAACGTAATAACATCTAACAAGATGAAACAGCAAAGCAGAAGAAATTGAGCTAATAATAATACAGTGTTTGCTCCTAATTAGTGGCCATGCGACATTTCACAATTTCACTGTTATTGTCCCACCGCCGCTTTTCCAGCGCAACTTGTTCCTCTCGTTGACTCTTTGCTCTCCTGTTGCAGTTTCACCATGATTATCATCCTCTACATCCTCATCACCGCTAACTTCATGTTGCAACAGGGTTACCCCCGACTTCCGACGTCTAGCCTGTTTACCAACGCTTTGAAGAAATAGAGGAAGACTTGAAAGAAGAAAGGCAAACTGGTAAAGGAAAAGTCAGAGTCCCCGTTTCCTCCACTTTTTAATTTGCAGTCAATTTTAATCACAATCGTCATCATCAAAGGAACTATTTAAAATTTAATTTGTTTTATTCATTAGTTCAAGATTAGGCGCAAACACGGTCGTTTTTCTCCCTTCTCTATTCATGAATGTCACATTACAGCAATTGTCAGCGGAAGATTTGGCAATCTTGAAAGAACTGGCAAGCGTGCAACGCAACGCTCACTGTATAAAATCCAAAATGTCAGGGGGAAAGAGAGCAGCGTAGCAGTACCTATGCACCTTTTCACATATCCACAGAAGAACGACATGCGACACCCAAAGAATAAAATAGGACACAAAAGGGCAAACTGAATTATTAAGTGAACTGACTCGAGCCTTTTCATATTTTTCCTCTCCCACTCGCTTTCTCTCTTACGCTGATTTACTCGTTGAGTGTGAACTCATTAGAATCCCATCCGAGGATAAGAAGGAGAATGGAGGATTCGAGAGCACTTTCAGTGCCACTTCTCCTGAAGCAGAGTAAAAGGCAGCTGTTTTACAGAGTTCTGACATTGTGACAGTGTGTAGGAGTATGAGAAGAACGGAACTCGTGATACTGCGACTGAATGAATTACAATGCCTGGCTCACTTGTTCATTTGGTGTAGCAGCGGTATAGTCTAAGAGTGGCAGTGGTAGGAGGGTAATATAATAATTTTTCCAGTGAGATCATAACCAGTTCCAATTTAACTGGAAGAATAGGATAATGAGCCTGGTGGTACGGCAGCGGTGGTGGCAGTGGTGGCTGGTGGAAAATTAATACGATCTCCTCCGGTTCGTTAACTCCTGGCTTGAATCTCGTCGTCGTCCACCGTCTGTGTACATTATAATAATAATAATAATGGCGATGGTGTGTGGTGTCATTTGTCCCCGATATTTCTTCCTGTTCCGCTTTCATTCTCTATCTCCATTCTTCTCTTTTCCTATCCTCCAAAATTGAGTAGTTCACTCACTCACTTTCGAGTAGAGGGGCCTCTTCCTTTAATTCTTCCCATTTTCTTCTCGCTCATTCAGCCTGTCATGTCATGTGTGCTTTATTATCAACTTACTTATAATGCCTTCCCTCCACACATATACAAAGGCTCACTTGTTAAAATTATTTCTACTTAAATTTCCAACCTTCTTTCTCTTTCACAAATGCGTCCTTCAATTCTTCCTTCCCCTGCTCTCTTCTGTCTCTGTCACACACACCTTTTTTGCATATTACATTTCCAAGTGTTACATTATGAAAGCATTAAGAAGAAACGATTTCCACACAAGATCGCGGATGGCGGAAACTGACTTCTCTGCTCTGCTCATCTTTCCGGTGGACAAAGCCACAAAGACGGAGAACAAGAAAAAGAAATGAAATGTGAAGGATTGGGAATGGCTTAAAAGTCGTGCATCCATCACATCACATCGTATCACATTCCTCGCCGGGTACGTTTCCAACTAAAGAAATACAAATGAGGAGCAACAGCCGGTGTCAGCTTCTTTCTCTTCTGATAGCCATTACCATTATGCTTTTGTACATTTTATCTGCTGCGGCGAAGAACATCTCGCACACCCAATTCATATCCGTTCACCCGCAATGACTCGTTTGTCTTTTTCCTCTGTAAAATAAAATAAAATCTCATCTTTGCATAGACACAGGAAGCGAATTTATCACTTGATTTAGCACAGTTCAGCATTCCACAAAGTGGGGTCCTTCCATCAGAGAGGAACGGAAAAGAGGAATGCAGTAGTAGGCAAAAAGTAGATGCAGCCACGCTGTGTTTTTCCAGCTAACCGAGTTTTCTCCTTGTGACATGACAATCATCAAGATTGATAATGATGATGATGCAGCAGCATAGCAGTATATAGCGGCAGGCAACAGCAATGACAAAATGGCAATAGTGAAAAGGCAAGTCAAGTCACTCGTTAATTCCGGATGCCCTTTTTCACTTCTTTTCTTTTCTCAACCCAGTAAAGTTAGAGCTTGTCTTTTTTAAACCTTTTTTGCACCGTCATCAGCATCAACATCATCACCGTTCTGTCATAACCATAATGATCATCTGCCACTGCTCCCCCTTCTCAATTCCCTATCCACGCCACACCGTGCTTTACTGCATCAGCTCTACACGCTAAGCGTTTTATAAATCAATTTATGTAAAAATGGGACAGGACAGAGCAGCGGCGAGTGGACATGGAACGGTGGAGTATTAGAGAAAGATGTTCATTTCGTGGAAGTGAAAATGGGAAAATTGAAAAGGCAGTGGAACGGACGAAGGAAGCCTCTCTCCGGCACGAAGACATCACGTTGGTTTTACGGGATTAGCATTGGCTTTCGTGTGTGACGCGAAAGAGCCTCCTGAGATGGGATCACGTAAAACTTCGCAAGGTCACTTCCTTTAACTTTATTTTACTTCTCACTCTTTGTTTTTTATCTATCCTTCCTTCGTTTTTGGTGTCTTTCTTTGCCTGAAAACTGGCAACTGGCATAAAGTAATTCATTTGAAAGTCAGCCACGGACATTTTCTGTCCAGTTAAAATGACAATGTTGAGATGAATGTGATGGATAATGTAATGGATATGTGCATTTCCCCAATAATAGTATAACGTTGTTTTTACTGCCTGTATATTTATTACGAGCTATGGGTACGTGTGTGGTCAGGATAAAACCATTGCTTCAGGATAGCGTCGCACGCGCTTGTCAGGATAAGAAAGAACGCAAAAAGTTGAGAATTGAAGAAAAAATTTATCCTTTCCATTTTTACACTTCCCTTTAATAAGAGCGGAAGGGATTATGACGTCGATGCAATATCTTTTGTAGCTAAACTAAACTCTTGGTATTCACCCACACACAGCCAGTTTCACTTATCCCCAAACCCTTTTTTCTGAGTATCAACCAAAACAATCTCGACTTGTTGTGAGTATGATGGTGATGTCTCTGTGACCGACATTGTGTAAGTTGGGAATTGTATGTAGGATTGTTGGGTGATGATTTTGATGGTGAGGGCAGTGTTAGCTTCTGACTGAACTGAATCTGTTTACGACCTTTTCACTACCCGTTTTTTTACTATTCAACAATAACATCAACAACATGACAATAATAACAAGGAAAAGCGGTGCTCGAGTGGATAAAAATTTCAAGTGAAGTGCTGTAGATATTACTTTTGTACTTACTTAAACAGGACTTCCACTCCATGCGCAAATCGCACACTCACTCGCCGTAATACCATGATAATCATGACCATTGCACAAGATGACTCTTTTTAGGGATTGCTTTTATTTATGCATTTTAGTGCAGGCAGACATGAACCGAGCCAGTACATACACATAACGATGCGGTAGTGTATTAAAAGGAGAAAAATGTTTCTTTTTTACGGCACTTCAGAAATTATTTCCAGTTATTTTCAGAAAATTGCTTCATGAATGGAACTGTGAGGCTGCAAAGTTACTGCGTTTAGACTCACTCAAGTTGGCTTTAGTTTTCCTCGACGTCGTCGTCGGGGCGGCTGAAGAGAGGACAATCGACGTTTTGTGCATGACTGCAGATTTTATGAACTGGAAACACTTTTTTATATTCTACCATACCTATTTTTACTTCAAGCACTTTTCCATTCTTGACTGCCCGTGCCTACTTCACTACTACTCCAATACCATAGAATGAAAAATCGAGTTATTTCAAATGTCTGCTGCTTTAAGCATTTTACATAATTTTGACCAGCGCAAGAAACTTTCCAAAATAAAATAGCAACTAAAATTTAAAGTATGCAATTTTGAGTTAGGTTGCAATTTTATTGCCTTGAATTTTGGTCAAATGGCAATTGACTATTTTTACAGGTTACAACATTTCTCCGAAAGAGCGGAAGCAATCCACTTTCCATCTTACCCGCTCATGTGCTTCAGAGCAAATTTCACCGTTGCAGCGAATAACATAGCCATTCCAATTATTGACACTGTGCCTTTTGACCTGGAAAAATGAACAAATGCTTAATTCACTCAAATTAATTTTTGATCCATTGTGTCTAGCAGACATCATTCTATAAATAAAATGATAAATTGATTCACATTGAGTTGATTGAAAATGGGAGGTGAACTAAGGTAGAACCTTTTCAGAGGATCCCCTGTGTAATATCCTTTGGCATACATAATTCTCCCACTTATCCATATGCATCCACCCAGTGTGCAAAAGTAGGGCATCTCCAGACCTCCTATCATTAGCATCAGGAGAAACTGTGGGTACGTCTCCATTGTGTTTTGATGAGCTCTCATGACGCAGTTGAAAGCCACGTTGTCTGAGGAGTACATTTGGGGATATGGAATCTTAAATTCGTCCCTGGCTATGCCGACCTATTTAAAAACAATTCTGAGAGTCAAACTCATACTCATGAATATAATGTATTGCCATAACCGCCTGCTCCAATACCCACGGTTAATAAAAATTTTACTTTAGGGAGAGGAGGAAGGAAAAAGTGAATGTGATTATGTACCTTCATGGATTTCCATGCGACCATCATTATGGAACCTATGGCGGTAAGTACCACAAAGCCGTATCCTGCTGGGAAAATGGCAATTGTGCTAACGCCAGCAGCACTGCCGGTCTCACTTATGCATGTCAGGTAATTTTCTTCTTCCCCTCCTCCACCTACACCATCACACTTGACCCGGGCGGCTTTCTTTTTTTGCAATTTTAGTGCTTCAAAAGCTTGTTTGATTTCACATTCACATTCGCTGAAAAATTGAAGAAACGCGTGCAACTAAATATCTCTAAAGTGAATGGTACATCGTTCCGAGCTATTTACTCTCACAACATCAACTGTCCAATAACCAATGTTTAATAACTTACGAGGACATTGCGGCTAGCAGGCGGATTGAATAAATGTGCGTTGGTGTGTTTTTGCTTCCTTTAACTCGAGGAGAAACGTGTATTCAATTTTGCATGCGGTCGCAGATTGTCTAATGAAGAATTTAACCAGTTTTTTTTATAGAAAGGTTGCATACGAGTTTTTGGAGCACGCAGGTGTCTACAACAATCCCAGCTTTCACACACACATTTCAACCAACATGAGAGTAAGTATCTATGACATTGAAATACCCTCATACTTGTTCAAGTACAGATTTGCATTGACAATGGTCAATGAAATGATATAATCTGATACCGGATCCCGGACAGATCCGGTAAAAATACATAATGCAAAACTACCGGACTTTGTTTACATTTACCGAATTCGCAGAACGGAGATTACCTAACACCCACATTGCCACTATCACGGCAGATATTTCAGTTGAAACAATTTACCAAGTTAAATGTCAAAACAAAGGGAATAGAATGAACTTTATATTTGTTTGCGTACGGAGATAGATTAGAGACATCGTGATTGTGGATTGTTAATCGAAATCGTTTTATTAGGTCGCTGTGATTTGCAGAACCACCAGCCAAATGTGGTTGTATGCAAGGGTACATAAAAAAATGTGAGTGGGATGTACTACATTAGACGTGCGCCATACGACGTATAAAATTAGAATTAACTACTTGCTATAGAACAGAAATCGCGAGCATCACGGCGAAATGGTTTGATCATCAAATGATCAGGGTCCTGAGGTCCTGTAAGATTATATTGAAACATTCCCTGTTAACGGTGGTTAAGCCCTGGTGTTACAATTTATCCGCGACTGGAATATTATTTTGCACATACATACGTACATATGTGGAGAAATCGAACTTTTCAGGCAGTCACCGTGAAATTCTAAAGAGCGTGGAGTAGAGAAAAACGTCCAGCGATGCATTCCATTCCAAGACGCAAGACGTTTCTTGACCAAGTAGCAAACGAAAAGGTAGAGTGTTGGAAGAAATGGGAAAAGTCGGTAAATCATTCAAAGGGCAAAGATCCAGATGCAAAGGAAAGCGCAGCAGGAGGAAGCAACGAGCAACAGTCTAGAAATTTGTAGAGAAGGGAGAAAAGGAAAAATCCATTTTGTGAATAGACATTTTTAAATGCATGCACCGTTTTCTGGTGTTTTAACTCCAGTTTTACTCCTGGTCCCTTTCCAGCTCCGGTTTCATAATGGGGTTTGAACTTTAAAAGAAAAAGGAATTCGCATCTCGTCCTTTCTCTAATGGTCTTTCTCGGGTGTGTAGGCACTTGGTGTGTAAAATAAAGTATCTGCATCTACCCATTGTTATCTTATATTCCATATCCACTGTTCCGGTATAATTCTATACGTTCTGTGTTCTTATAAAAATTGTGGAAGTGCCGGTTTTAGTTAGCAATCAATTCTCAGCTCACGTTACGCACGCTTTCCCTCTTTTTTCCTGCTCATACGTTCATTATTTGATTTGCTTGCAATACCCAACGACACACAAAAATTTGGTGAGAACAAATAACGAATCTACGCGAAACACAAGAGTTGGAGAAAGAGAGAAAGGAAGAAATTAAATCACAGAGTTCGGCTTTGAGTTGAATTTGGGGAAATGAGTGGAGAGGAGTGGAGTGGAGTTTGCGGAGCCGGAGTAATTTTAACTACCCTTTACATAATATTTTTTATCTAGCTAGATTCCAGATTCTAGAATTCCAATCCTCTTGCTGGCGCGTAGCTAGCATTATGTATGATGCCAGATAAGTCTTGTCTTGCATTGCTTTTGCTTCAATTCACTGGGGGAAATTCTTATGTGTAACATTCGGGTCTACCTATTTATTTCAACGAGGATAATCTAATGAGTCCGTTATGTTTTGTTAGAGGAAATTGAATTTAGCACTGGCAACGGCAACAAATGAAAGTCCCCTTTCTATTTTCAACAGTGCGACGTGACTGTGCCAAAGAAAGCACATAAAAATCCGCCTGATTTCATTAGTTTCCGTCTGACAGCAAATTCACAATCCCTAGATCACCGATCCATTTTTAACCAAAAACGTCTACCGTGTGGAGGAAAGTGCATTAGGATAATAAAAAATCTAAGAGAAACTCAGCACCAAATTTATTTCTACTTCAGTTCAATTCCACGCACTGTGAAAACAAAAGCCGTCCCTGCGTTCTAAAAAAACGTGCGTTGTATTCCAGTGCAGTTCCGGATGTTTTTCTTGTACACCATAGTAGAATAATAAAATGCAACTACATTATGAGAATTTCAAAGTTCAAGTATAAAAGCACGGAGATTAAAATTTGCTCAACGATAACGATAACGCTAAGACCCTTTCCATTTTAAACATTGCTAATTTACACTAACAAAGAGGAAAATTATAAAAGACAGTTTTTATGGCCCTGCCTTGCATTGCTAAGCGTAAAATTTTCAAGGGTGGGCTGAATCTACTGAATTGTTGATGCGATGTGCGCATTTCATTTCACGCTTTGATAAGCAGCAATAAAAACGTACAAACAACACTTTAACGCATCTTTTCAATCATCACATTATCACAGGCTTTTATTATTTAAATTTTTGTTGCTTCCTTCAAGGAAGAAACGATGAGAGGAAAAATGGAACATTTTTCACTGTAGTTTTCAATTTACTCTGGAACTGATGTTTTCACGAGATTCGGCTACAAATAACATTGCAATGCTTGCATTCTAATATCCAGAGAAATGTGCGTGTCGCGTCATTCCGGCTACATGTTATATTTTCATTTCAATTTCATGTAAATGAAAACTCGTGTGTTTGTGTATCTCGTTCTTCATTTCGTTGTTGTTGTTTGTATTCTCTTGTTGTATTTGTAATGGAATGAGAATGAAAATAAAAGGAAATGGAAGTGTTTTTTCTCTGAATGGAAAGATGTGTACATAATAAAATGTTAGAAAGCGTGAAACATTCAATTACACACATTATAGCTTTTCAGAATGAGCATCATTGTAGTAAATATGAGTCTGCTTGTGGATGCAGGCGTAAATGCAAAAAGTTTTAAATTTATTTTCGCTTTTCTCACAGCCATCCGTTCTTTCTCTTACTCCATTCCATGCCACCACACCATGGCGGAATCATAATAATAATGGATATGAGCACACATGCGTGTGAATGTGGTGCGGTGCATGTAATTTTGGGTACAGCACATTTCATGGAGTTCACGCAGTTCCTTATTTTCATTCATCATATTTAATCCAGTATAAATGGTAACTCTATAACTCTTGTAACTGTGAACTCGTCGTGTGGCTTCAAAAGTTAGGTTGTATCTGGTAAGTATAATCACGAAAGCAGCCTGGAGAAATATCAAAGTGAGAGTTTCCTTCTCGTCCTCCTCCTCTTCCTCCTCCTGTGACTCGGGAGCAGAGCGGCAGCAGCTGACAAAGAATAAGGAAATGCATCGGGAACGACATGGCATGATTCATTTAGAAAGCAGCATGGAGCTAAGGCTATATGAACTGAACTGTAGAAAAAGAGCGAACGAGCGAGCGAGCGAGAGAAAATAGAAATGAAAATACTTTTCAACTTGCCTGTAAAATTAGCTATAGATTTAACGATTGAAAAGAGAAAATGAGTGGAAGAAGGAAAAGGCTAACGAACCAAAAAGTGGAAGTTCACATCAAGTCGTAGTCATCTCGCCAACAAAAAAGATGTTATACAGAAATAAAAAAGAGTGCTCTCCGACACAATACAAAAATACAATGAAAAAGTTGATGTTGAAGACGATGATGATGACTGATGACTATGTGACATTCATTTCTACTACAATTACGTCGGTATAGGGAGATACATGCTTATAGAAGTCAATCACATCACAACAACAACGCAGAAGTAACGAGCAGCAAAGCAAAGGGGCAAAAAGTCTCCAATTTTTGTTCAGATGTTCTAGTTTTTTATTGAGATGAATAAAAGGGAAAACTTATTGAACTGACTGATTGTGAGTTACATGGCTGTGTGTGTGCACCGTGAATTCATTACTCACTTTTGTGTTGTGCCTGATGTTGTTACAAATACAAAATTGGTATTTGGGAACTCAAAGTTCTGTACTTAAGCATACCTCCATCCAACCATCCACCAACCTTATAACCACACACCACCACCACCACCAATCGCTCCAAATCCGCATCCATCCATTCATCCCGGTTTCGTTAAAATTTTCCATTCTCTCACTCTCACTGTCCTCCTCTTCCTACTCTCTTTTCTCCCGTCTGTGTGTTCCGTTTGCGTTTTGTGTACCACAAATCCCTAAAGAGCCACTAAACTAATAAAATCGATTTTATTATTCTTCTTCTTTTTCCCTTGACAAGACCGACACTTACACGCACACAACGCACGGAGAAGGAAAAGGGGAAAACGAGAGAATTATTTGAATGTAATGTCATGTTATTTTGGTGTTATACTCGAAGAAGGGGAAAGTAAAGTGGAGCAGCAGTCAAATTTGGTCATATGGATGTACACAAGTCCACTGACTGCATTTATGGAAAGGAGCATACGGCCTAGGGAAATGTCCCTTAATGAAGGAGCTTATTAAGCGTGAAGAATTGGCAAAATCTGCTCTGTGCACTCCATTGTTATTACTATTATTATTATATGCTGCCAGTCAACCACCAACGTCACAACACCATAATAACCGGTACAGCAAGCAAGGAAGTGAGTTCTTAGAAAAAACAGCGTCATCTTTTCTCTCCTTTGTGAAAATTTCAGCCCTCTTCCTCTATTCTACTACTTCATCCATCTGAACACCATTACAGATTTTACACAATTTTCTAATGACATTACTCTCCCTTCCCTACACACTTCTACTCTACAGTTGCAAAAAACAATTAAATGAATGGTGGTGGTGTGGGAGAGGAGTTTCAGAGTTGAGAGCTTTAGTATTTTTCGGGGTGACACTGACTGCGGTGGGCTGGGTGAACATTCGGTAATATATTATCATTTATTATTATCATATTTTAGTTAGTTAGTTGATGGGGAAGATAAAAAGTAAGGAGCAAGAGCACCAGATGATGCAAATCTACTAAATTTCTACAAAATTTGTCGTATGTAGCTGTTACGTCGTAGTTGTCAGCTCCGTTGTACACCCGTATTTTTCATTGGACCACATTAAAATTTGAATAAGGATAAATGTTGTTCTTTCTATAATGTTATGTTACATGGCTCGAGCTTGAAATACATCTGTAACTTAACAGCAAACGAATCTATTTTACACAAAGAAGGAGGAGGAGGAAGAATAGGAAAGGACGGAGAGCTTTATCATCATACATATGTGTCGCCGCGCCGGTTGGGACGATGTTCATGTTGATGTTGTTATTCTTTCTGCTTATTGCTCATTTTCATTTTCAATCACCCAAAACACGACCGTTCTCGTTTTGTAAGTAGTTGCTTAAAATGCTCTTCCTACAGCAATTCATGAGTGTGCATAATGAGATTTGGTACAACTCTTTACGTTAGTCATGAAACAGCATTAAATATTTTAAGCCTGTGTTCAAGCATTTTTTCAGAATTTGAAACACAAGTTATTATTTGAATTACGTTAGGGTCTTCCTGGCTGGCGTAACGAATTTCGGTGCATAAAGGGTAAAGTCTGGGAGAAAGACGTAATTTTAATGATTCCATATTCTCTCTGTCGCTAATCCGAAAAAAGCCACTCTTAACTTAACCCGTTGTTTTAATGCGCTTTGTTGGTACTTAAGCCACGTGCAGTGGCATTGGAGAAATCCCAGTTTAATGGTGTCGACTGAGCCTACGTTACATCCCATTATCATACATTTCACACTTTGAAATCGTAAAAAGACGTCTGTACTCGTAATGAAATTTTTTATAGTGATGGTGGCTCCAAATAAATAAGATAGGTAACCGTCAATCGTTTCATCCCACTTCGTAACCTTTATTCGTCTGCTTCACATCCTACTTGTGCTGCGGAAGAGTAACTGGACCAGCAAAAACCAGATTGACTTTTGATGCATTAATTCTGCGCTGGAATGAACATAACATGAAAGAAATCATAAAATGTTGAGTAATAATAACCCGCGTTTATTTTTGGCTGCTCGTTAAAATCACACTTTTGTTTGTCTGTTGAATTTTCTGATGATACTTCAGCCTGCGTGCATTAATAGACAGTCTGACGGACTTTTTGTTTACTACAGAAGGGAATACATAATTCATTGTTTGTTTTGCATTTCCAATTTTATTGTCTTTTCACTGCTGGCTTGTGGTTTCTGTCATTATTTAACTGTTTGCAATCATCGTAATAAAAATATTTGTGTTTGTAAGCAAAATGCCTACGTCGCGTTGTTTTCCCTGTTTGATAATGTCTGCTTTTCACTGTCCAATCCATTCCAAACGGGACATATCAAAACATTCCCAATTCCATTTTATACAAACAAGCAACAAAATTGTATTAAAAAGTTAAAATGTATGTGAGAGTGTGGCAGTGCTCCGAGAATGAATTAAGTTAAAGGCACATGATGACATTAACCTGACAGCTGCGCTGCTGTACTCGCATTTCACATTTCGCTGTGTGGAGCTTTGGAAAGAATTCCACGTATGAAATATAAATCCATCACCTTTACATTTCAAATTAGTGTGGGCTTCCTGATGTCTTCTTCGACGACAACGACAAACAAGACTTTCAATGCAAAAGGCAAACGCAACATTAAATATTTTGTGTCTTTTTTACTTCCTTCCGCCGCTGCTGCATGCCACACAACCGAAGTCAAAAAGCGAGAGGCAAGAGAAAAGAACTTAGATTTTTATCTCAGTGAGTCGACGTTTTTTATTCGGGTCGCATCAGAAATTCTTTTGTACTACTAATGCGTACATACTCGATGTCAGTTGGGTTTACGGTTTGCGTAGGTATACGCAGTCATCCTTTGTTCCTATTGTATGTAAGTAATAGTAATGCTGTCATCAAGAGTGTTGTGGGGCTGCACGGCCGATTTTTGTTGTGAGAAGGTAAACACTTTCTTCGATACGCACATAATAAATTCTTTTCTTCTTCTGTCTCCTGTCAAAAGTGCCATCTGCTCAAGTTGGTACATGCAAGGAAAGCAGCTCTCCTATTTATCTCGGGAAGGGCTTTGCGCTGCCAAATGGAATAGGAAGATGCATAGGAATAAATCTTTAGAAAATTTGATGACACTGATTTACATTGGTACATTTGCCACAAAAATATAAAAGAGCATTTCCCATTTCATATTAAGATAAACAAAATTATTGGTGTTTAGAATACAATTAGTCTCTTTTTGTCCCTCAAACAAAAATAAAATAAAGTGACAGTGTCAAACTAGGAAAAATGAGAATCACAGCAGGTGCAGACGGAAAGAACTGATCGAGTCGAGCTTCCCCTCTTAACTTTTTGGAAAGGGGAGAGAGAGAATAAAACAAAAGACTTGTTTAATTGCCAGCATTAGTATTCTCAGTGAGACTGTCGATTTCAACTGTTTCAAATATGTCACATGGAGCAAAACGGGTGACGTGTTTACATTTTTAGTTTTTATTTTGTAAACCGCAAACCACAATAAAAGTGGAAGCATCAGCGCGGAAACTAATAACATGGTAATTGGTAACATGATAATCAAGCAATGAAGCAACTAGAGCAGCAGTTTCCCCTCTGCGTCCATTCCATCTTCCCTCTTTCATCAAAAAATAAAACAAAGCCATGCTCAAGAAGTAAAAGATCTATATTTTGTTGCATGAGGCACTCCAAGGAGCACTCGTTAGGAAACCACTGCTGCGTCTAACTGAATGTGAGTGAAATGTATGCAGATGCCACTCTTGTCTTTCTTAAAAGATGCTCTTCCGCCCACGAGGGTACTTGATTTTGTATTCAAAACAAGTGCCACAGAGGAGTTTGGTAGGGCAAACAATGACATTGTATTTTATCATAACCACTTTATTACATGACCCAAGCAGGCATGGTAATTAGCCCATGGCTTTTGGTATTATAAGCCACTCGTCCGAATAATAACGGCTTATAATGGCAAATATAGTTATTACGTAATAATTTGCATTTATTCATTGCGGTAGAGTAATAGTAGATGCATGCCAACTAATTAGCCATTATCAGTCAATCAATGGTAAGTGGCCTGGATCTATTAAAAGTCTGACAATAACCGCTAGGCAGTCCAGCCGTTAAAAGCCACTTGCCACGCCTGGACTATAATTGTGTAATACAATAGGAGAATGAAACAGAAACAGACCTTCAATTTCTTCGTTCTTCTGCAGACACCACTGAAATATGTTTCAACAGCTGTAATCTCATTACAAAATGGGTCCTGATCCATTTCAGTTTCTTACCAGCAGCCACAAAACGAGTTTTCTATCTAATCGTGTCTAGACTGAATAAGATTCGTACACTGGGACACCAGAAGAATTTTGTCTGCTGACTTGAGAATTGGCTAAAATTTGAAGCCTCCTCCGCCTGAAGACTTAAGTTTACTTAATGCTTGGAGCTTGTCGAGTGGAGCGAACTTTTTAGTTAAATTGATTTTTCGGTGTCCTATAAAATGCGTCATGATTATAACGACGTTTTCCCATTCCTATCCGGAAAATTTCTGCCAATCATTCATTTCATGCCATCACATCACTTAAGTTTATTTACGAGGACTCGTTCTTTGTGCGAGTTACTTTATGTTATGCTATGGCATAGTTCGCAATAAACAAGGATTTTCAAGAAAAAAGTGGGAATCTATCAACCTCTAACATGTCATAAAAATCTCTCGCTAACGACAGATCCGACACTATTTTTTAAAATCAAAAAGCAGGCATAAATCAGCAGAAAAGGGAAAGTTTTAATAAATATTCGAAAAGTACTACGTACAAAGTCTAATGATGATCAATGATCGCAAAGTTGTGCACACAAATATTTTAGGCTAGGTATCGTAGCACTAAAAGAGGAGAACCTCCTGAGGTAAGAAAAAAGAATGTGGAGTGGAAGTAACTTGTCCAACGAGACATTTTGCAATAGCCTGCTTTTAAGTAGAAATATAAAAAAGGATCATCCAGCCACTGGCTATCGCTATCGCTATCCTCTCCTCCTCAGCGAGAAATAACTTTTAAAAATATGGCAGGGAAAGTGGAGGAATATCTCCTTTCTGTTATGATACGTCAGCGAAGAAAAAGGAGAGTAAAAAATGAAAGCAAACATGCTATTAATCACATTCATATACATTCAGGCCATTCTTATTTTCCTGATCATATCACAAGTGCGTAGGCAGGCAGAAAAAGCAGACGGCTACTCTCGATGCACCATTACCATTAAACGAACACCGCACCGCCAGAAGTCTTGCCTTTCGATATATGAAACTTTTGACTCGCTCTTCGTTGCTCTCGTCCTTCGAAATCCTCAGCCGACAACCTGCATTTCCCCATTCTTTTCTTCGTTTTGCCAAAAATCTCATATTTCATGTATAAGTTTACTTAAAGGCCCTGTATTAGTCATGCATTCAACGGACTTTCTTAAATCCATCGTCGAACAAGCAAAGAGAGAACCAAGAACCAGAGAAAAGGAAGTTGGTTCAGCAGACTTGAGACAGAGTTAGGAAAGTGAAAAACTTGCACTCTTCTCAATTCATANGAACCAAGAACCAGAGAAAAGGAAGTTGGTTCAGCAGACTTGAGACAGAGTTAGGAAAGTGAAAAACTTGCACTCTTCTCAATTCATATTTCTTTGCTTTCGCATTCTCCTGGATGGTCGGCGTGTCCAAAGGTGGTGCATAGTCTGGTAGGTAGTCATATCGTCATCGTCATCATCATCAGCAGCAAAAGTAGAGAAAAGGAACCCAGCTGTGTCCTGATAATTCAGAAGAATCCAGAGAGAGACAGAGAAAAAACCAATTCTTTTACAATATTGTTACTACCTCCATTCTTTCTGCTCTTATTCCAACAAAAATCAGTATGCATACCAATACCAAAAAATGAAAGAAAATTCCCTGGCGCACCTCTGGTTATCAGAAAAACGTACATACATATGTACCTACGTACGTAACGTAATGTATTTACAGTCAAAGACTGACTGAGACTTTTCTCATTTTTTCTTACAATTTTATTTCTACCTCTAAAAACATCAGCTTGCGCAGGAATGCCAGAGGAAGAATAAATTTCTTTTCCCCAGCAAAGAATTCAAATCCAATATCCAACGAGGATAGATCATGAAATGAAAATGGTCATGGAAGTTTGTTTGTGCATGCCGAAATGCCAAGATAGTTTTTTCTTGCTTACAACATCCTGTATAATAATAATAGTAATAATAATAATTTTATTAGTGTAACTATTATTATTAGTAGCGTGGCTCTTGATAAATGTTGATGGAAATGCAATAACATCTGCAGGAGTTATCAAAGCTTCTCCTTTCTACTCCTATCCTTGGTTAACGATAACAAATCTGTGCAAGGAGAAGAGAAATATGTGAATGAATGAGTAGTGAGTGAGTGACTGGTTGCTTTGACTAGTAAAAGGAAAGGACTGACACGAACAATTTTTTCCTTGCTTGAAAGAGTTAAGGCAAAAGGAGTAGGACATTGGCCTGTCGGGTTTCGTTTTCATGATGATAACAATGATGATGATGATGATGATGGCAGTGAACACAAGTGAAAAGGCTCAATCATTATAGCCTCTTCATCATCCATTTTTAATTTCGTTTTTTGGGCTAGTGCCCTGAAAGACTGAGTTCGACTACGAATGTAACCTCAAGGTTGATATTAGATTAGATCAAAGGAAAAACTCTGTTTGTTTCCGTCTGCAATATCGTTTCATTTTATTTACTGAAAGTCTATACACCTCATATACATTCCCTTTTCTGAAGACCAATTTAAACCCTTTTTCTTTCACTTGTAATGTAATGGCATGTTGTGCGGTCTGATGTGGCTCCGTCATGTTTTTCTTAGCAGGTTTCGAAGTCAAAGTCAAACAATGAATTTTATGAGCTTTTCTCCTTTTTTGCAAGATTACTGCTTCAGTAAAAGTGGAGGAGTGAATTGTGTTATGGTAAACGATGCTGATGGCAGAGGTGGCGTTGGAACTGGAATGTAATAATCGGAAGAGTGAAACGTCTATTTTTTGTCTAGCCTTGCCAATATACAATTTTGTTTGAGTGAAAGGAATCGATCCTTGGTTTTCCAGAAAAAAGAAAAACTTTTTCATTGTAGACACGTGCAATGGAAGGTGGTACGTCGAACATTTCTATTACTTACGCGTTAGTTTTATGGAGCGAGTGTGAATAATTGGCAGGAAACTGGCTGGATTGCAATTTACAGAAATATACTTTTCTTTATCGCACCAGCGATCTTGTTGATGGATGACCAAGGAAAAAAATAGAAAAGAAAAATAAAAGTGTGTTTTTTGTCTACTGTTTTCTCTCATTATTACAGTTTCAAAATGCATCGTTACTACTGCTCTTGATCATGATAATGCTTCGTATAGCATTTGATGATTTGTTTAGCTCAATGCGAGGATAAAAGTAAAATTTTAAAGGTAAGTTTAGTTAACAATGAACCGTCACATGAAATTTCATTTGTTGCAGTGAAGTGAATGGAAGTGGAAGTGGCGACACAGGCCATTGATACGATGTCGATTCGACGAGACACGTACACGTGAAAGCTAATTGGATTGAGAGTTGTTGTTTTTATTATCACACTGCGAACATTCGAAAAAATGTAGTTATCAAATTATAATTGAGAAAATTGAAGATGCAATACTTGAGAAAGCGAAAGTGACGCTGACAATAAAATTGATGTTTATACATTTTTTCCTAAATTGTTAAGTAAAAAGCAATAATGATGTGGATAATGATATTTTGGTGGCGGTGATGATAGTTACTTTGAGTTACACGAACAATGACTCGGGGCAATCTTCAAAGGGATCAATTTCTATTCACTTACGTAGTCCATGTAGAAGTGACGCTACGCATTGTCAATATTTTCTAAACCGGAGTAGCAGCAAGCAAAAGCAGAAATACTGTAAAGATGCACCTTCACCTGCCTATTCACTGTATTATTTATATCGTTGATATGCAAATCAATTTATGGCTTCACTAAAGTCCTCGGGCTCGAGCGGTCAGTAGAAAGAAGTCGCAAAACAAGTTTTCATCTCCTTTCATTCAAGAGAAATAAACAAAATGTGCAAGGGTAGTTAGTTGGTCTATCGGTAGATCAAGTTTTGAACTAGTGACCCCATCCGCTTTGCATATATACCGTTGCATTACATTCGTTTTTACACACGCATGTACCTATTTTTTCTTCAATGTCGTTAACTGTGGCAAGTAAATGATAGTAATGATAGCATTATTATGATAATGACAAAGCTTCGTAGGCAGTGAAATGCAAGTCCATAATTTCTTTTTATAATTGATCGCCGAAAAGTGGTAATTCAAAGTTTTCGCGAGTTCATACTCAAGGAAGAGTCTCTTTTTCGTTAACGATAAAGTTACCGAGCTCATTATAGAAATGGCCGTTATTTCTTAGCTCATGTCACGCTATGCTACGGCAAAAATCGCATTTTAGATTTCTTCTCCCTTTAATGTAGTTGTTTGTTAAGTTGAAGAAGTTGCAGTGCAGTAATGGCCGGCAACTTGTTGACAGGAGGAGAGACTGAGACTACGATCGAGGTCGTCATCAATAAAATTGAATTATTGCCCTCTTCTACACTTTTTCAAGTTAGCTTACATACGTAATATTTTTGTGATTGCAAATTCTTTGCAACCACTTTGGTTGAGCTCTCCAAAGTTTCTAAGCTCTCAGTTGTAAGTTGAGTGGTATATGCAACGGAGATCGCATCATGTTAGTGTCGTTTTAGCAGTAAGTGGTGATTTTTATTACTGCTAAACTAAAACATTTCGAATTGCTACTCCATTAATATTATATTGCCTCCGTTGTTAATATTATGGTGATCTGAGTTTGGTTAGTGTACTTTAACGCTGTACGTAAACTAAATAAAATGGCTCATCTAACTACCACGTTGATTCTCTCCGTCTTCCTCGGGGCATTCTGTGCTGTTTCCGTGATTTCCGGAGTAAGTGGAGCAGCACTCAACTCACCGGAAGCGAAAGCTGCTATTAAAGTCAAGTAAGTGAAGAAGTATATATTATTTTAGAAAAATGTGACCGACAATCATGAAATATTCATTGAACACATTTGCAACCAATATTTGTGTTCTCATGTGTTTCGACTTGTGATGATTTATTGTTTTAGCGTCTCGCCAGTAAGGTCTTAACTGAAGGTTTGACTTTTCCTATTAATAAACTTTGTTTAATCAAATCCACTTATTAATTTAACAGGAAGCAACTATGCCCTGAAATGGCAAACCAGAGCTCATACCAAATGTGGGCGACCCGCTATGACAATCGCACTCAAAGATGTTACATGACTGGCCAAGCAGGTCCTTGTGGCAAAAACATGATTTTTTACTCTCTTCCCAATGATCAAGGTTTGACAGTTATTAAATGAACAAACATTTCACATAACACAAGTTCTTTACAAAGTAATATGTAAAAATGATCTCAAACTATTTACGCAGTGTACGGCGAATGTGATTGCAATTATGACATCGAGTGCAAGTCACTGATTTACTCCTCAGTTTATGACCAATGTTTCTACGCTTATGAACAGGTAAAACTTTCATCTTTTGCTTTATTAATTAGATAACTAAATAATACCAGGCTACACACTACGTAAATACTAATATGTACTAAGTGTGACGATTTGCCTTCGTAAGGTTACATTTCTCTTGTTTGTTTACCCCGGAGTGATCTAATTATTGCTATTTGCAAAGATTTCAATCAACATCAGCACAAATAATAACCTATGCGAATGTACATAATGTATGATAGTCAGCGAAAAGAAAATTAATGTATGATTGACAGTGTAATTGAACTGACAGACTGAGTCATTCAAATTGACTGTCTTTGCCCTTCTGGTTCTACAATGTAAACAGTCAGTGACTTGATCCCTTTGTGCCAAATTTATTTACTTCCTACAAGAGTAGCACATTTAGATTGTTTTTCTCTTCAACCTCCTCTGTTCTAGTACTTCCTTCATCCTGTAGTCCTTTTCTGTCAGCCTTTTCATTCCCAAGGCGGAGGAAGGACAAAAGTGCTTAGGTATTTCGGAGCTATAATTTTGGGCACACACGTACTTATTTACTTGTGCATAGTCGTGCATATTTATAGACGCAGTAGATACAACTGAAGCGACAGATTATCGGCATTGAGGTACCTAGTGAACAAGAGACGGCTGGCTTTTGACTGTCTGTTGTAGCAATAATAAGTAGACTAGGTAAAAGGTTGATGAGCTCTTGTGAACTTTCCAATTGGGCTTCCTGGAAAACATTCAAGTGTTCAAGTTGATGCAGAGTGAGAAGAGAATCTATAAAGTTTCACGCGTCGCTGCTTTTTTCACTTTCACTCTCCTGAATTTTCCAGTTCCTCGTCAGTATTGTACATGTAAACGTGGGTGGTGCGCACTTTCCCCTTTCATTCTTTACTGCTTCAGAGGAGAAATGAGAAGTGAATCAGCTAATAGTAACTATTAATGAGCAAAGAGAATGCAGTGAGCTTTTCTGTGGAGCACACTCAACTCATGTCATGTTTATCTTGCAGTACTCGAGTATAGAAGAAGCCAGAGATAGAATCGAATTTGACTGTCTCATTCTAACTCACTCACTATTTCCTTCCTTGATTTAGTTTAGTTAAATATAAGAAGCAGAGAAAATAAATTTCCTGACTAAGTTATCTATTTATTCATAAATCCCAGAGTAAGTATGCACACATGTAGCAATAAGAGCAAACAAACGTGAACCTGAAGTACTCATTCTAACTCCACGCCAAATAACTGAGTTCAGTAAAGTCTGAGCTAATGTCAGTAAGCAAAAATAACGAAAATATAATTTACGTCTGCCTCTGTCTCCACTTTTTTCTGTCTGATCAACAACATTTAAAGATACAAATGTAGGAGGATGGAGCTATTTTGTGTACACAAACAAACTCGCAAAATGGATAATTACACGTTTTATACAGAAGTAATGCGGTGTTTGTTCTATTTGTTTATTCTGATGTTGACCATGATGATGATGGAGATGTTACAAAAGTTAAAAGCCATGTTCTGTCCTATTTCCTACTTGTTTGCATAGTTTTTTCAAGTGTTGTGGCTTTAACAGGGAGAAGTAACGAGTAAGTTACTCGGAGTAACGTAACGACACACGGGAAAAACGATGAATGCAAATCATGTTGTTTGTCAGTCAACTCAACTCAATTCACTCTGAAGTAGCTCAACTGACTGAACCCAATGCTCGGCTAACAGGAGCTCAAAAATATTTACAGACGGGATTGATCTTGATTTGTCTGCTGTTTGTTGTTTGCTCTTTTCTACGAGCGTGGAATTTTGCGTGCCATCATTTAATTTCTGAGTATTGACTAATCTTTGTCATCATTTTATTGGCATCACCAATGAGCCATGTAAGATAAGACTGCACAGCTGTAGAAGCAAGTCGACTTTTTCCTGCTTCCTCGTTTGTTTCAAATTAAAAAAATCAAAAGTAATATTTGTTTGCTCAGCTAACTGTATTCCTGTAGATCTGTTTACGCTGCGTCTGATGGTGCTAGCAGTTTTTCAGTGACTAATCAGTTACCATGAAGTATTTAGTGATTTTTGTTTGAAACATTCCCTTATTTGCTCATCTCTTCTTTCTAATATAAAGTACAGTCTAAGCAAAAGTACACTATGCCTGACTCACCTGTAAAGTCAGATAGCATTGAGCTAAAACTATCCAACGTATTGGACAGCTTATCGAGTATACATACAAAGTTTGATACTCTAAAAAACGACATCTCTGCTGTTATTACGAGAGTGACTGTACTTGAAGATGAACAGAAAAATACCACTGCCCGGGTTGAGCGTCTTGAATCATCAGTGATTAATCAGCCTGATCTTGATGAGATTAAACGATGTGTCGCTGAGACCGAAAGTAATGCTCGAGAAGGTTTGGACAGGCTTCGGAGGGTAACCAATCTCATCCTGTTTGGTGTGCCAGAGAATGAGGAGGGTCACAACCGAGCTAAGCGATTACTCAATGTCCTGCTACCTGAGTATTCGAATTTTTCGATGTCACGAGTTGGCAAACAACGGCAGCAGCAGTCTAAGCCCAGAATTATGCGAGTATTTCTAAACAATGCTGGTGACCGTAAACTGGCTCTACAAAATAAGCGCCTTCTACATGGACTGGATGAGTTCAAAGGGATTGGTGTTCAGGCAGATAAGACACAAAAACAACTGGAGGAGTGGAATGCAAAATCGCCTGTACAAACTCGTTCGAGACTCCAAGCAAAGCGTAAGATGTCTTCTCCGAACTCTGTTCCAGTATCTCAACCCAAGGTCAGCAAAATTAGTGAGGACCCGCCGAATTCAGAGGAAATGGAAGTAAATTCAACGTGACTACGCTCCCTTAAAGTCGGTTTGCAAAACTTTAGATCGCTTAGAAATAAGTTAACACTTTTATATGACCTACTGAATAATTTAAAATTGGACATACTCTGTATTACAGAAACCTGGCTGAATAATGAAGCGTTTGCATGCCCGACGGGATATAATATACATAGGTTAGACAGAGAAAGTCGTGGAGGTGGAGTTGCCATTCTTACAAAAAATGAGTTGAAAATCTCTTCAGTAGAATTACCGAGACATGATTGGTGTTTTCCAAGTAGCTTGGAAGTTTTATGTGTTTCTGTGCAATATAATTTCTGTAAGTCTTTAATTGTATGCTGTCTTTATCGAACTAAGCATTGTCAAAATGATTTGTTAAACGTAAGCAAAATTTTTGAATTTCTAAATACACTTCGTAAGCCAATTATTATGTTGGGTGATCTTAACATAAATTACTCTAGTATTACATCCAATTGTAAGACGTTACGCGCCTGCATTACAAAGCAGGGTTACTGCCAGCTTGTTGATTGTCCAACAAGAGATGATAATATATTAGACCACTTAATTGTTGATGTTTTAAATAAGAATAGAGTTAATGAAATAAGGGTGATTGATTCGGGTATATCTGACCATAGGTTAGTTCTTTTCAATTATTATGTCAAAATGCGTGCTAAAAAGACTCAAAAGTCTAAGTGTATAAATGATTATGCTAGAACGGATTGGAAAAGATTAATAAGTGAAGTGGCTGGCCTTAGTAAAGAATTACTGTTAGTTAATGATGCTGAGTTTTTATGTTCAGAGATAATTGACATGATCAGTCATACTTTTAGGATTTGTGTACCCACGAAGATAATTAAGATACATAAGCGAGGTCTGAAATTTCCTTTGTCCGATAAATCTAGGCGACTCTTGAAGGTTACAAAGTATTACAAGAACAGCTTTACTACTAGTACGCATATCAAAGACAAGTTGAAGAGAACTGCTAAGATGTATCATGACTCAAGGATAAATGATCAAAAATTAATTATTGACAATATATGCCATTCCGAGGGTGTATGGGAGGCTTTGAAGAAACTGAATGTAACTTTTAAACAGAGTTGTAAGTTAAATGAGTCGGTCGACCCAAATAATATTAATGATTATTATATTAAAATGGGTTTTACTGATAACACACCTGCCATTGATACAATTTCTAGTTTTAATGGTGTATGTCAATTAAGTAATTTTAAGGTTACTGATATTACTAGTTGTGATGTCATAAGGGCTTGGAAGGGGATAAACAAAAAATGTTCAAAAAGTCTAGACCCAGTAAATATTAGCAAGTATATGCTTGATGTTTTACTTCCTATTCCATTTTTTGTTGATATACTAGCTAAAATGTTTACATTATGTTTCAGTCATAATTCAGTTCCCAGTTCTCTCAAAATATCCAGAGTAGTCCCGGTCCCTAAAATTGATAATGCTAAAACCCCAAATGAGTATCGTCCTATAGCAATCACACCTTGTCTACTTTTACTCATGGAAAAAATTTATCTCAACCGACTCTCAGTTTACTTGACAGATAACAATTTGTTATCAAATTGCCAATTTGGCTTTAGAAAAAATCATTCAACTGAACATGCTATGATTGCTATGACTGACTACATTCGCAAACACATTGATCAGGGAATGGTTTGTGCGGTCCTTTCGGTAGACTTAAGGAAAGCATTTGATAGCTGTTCGAGGGGTGATTTACTAAATAAGCTAAATTTCAAATATGGTATTGATACGCGGTGGTTACAAAATTACTTACACGATCGCTATCAATATGATTTCTCTTAATGGTAGAAACTCGTCAACTGCTAAGTCTCTGATTGGCGTGCCTGCTGGTAGCATTTTGGGCCCAATTCTCTTTGCGCTGTTTCTAAATGATTTCCCATTAACAACTCCAAATGACCTCTGTATAATGTACGCTGATGATAGTAATTTCTGTTTTGGTGGTCATCCCAGTAATTTGGAGGGTCTTAAGGTGCGTGTAACAAGTGCCATGGGCAAGATTTATCAGTACCTTTGTCAAAACAAACTTACCCAAAATGTAGATAAAACTAAAATGGTCATGTTCAGTACCCCACAAATGTATAAGAATGTGTCCAATTTTACGGTAAATTTTAATGGTTGCACTATATCATGCTCTGATTCAATGAAATGTCTAGGTTTACTACTTGACCCTTTTCTTAAATTTGATCTACATTCGTCCAAGGTTAGCAAAATGTGTTTTTTACGCCTCAGGACACTTTACACTGTCAGACATTTATTATCTAAGACTTCACTTGTACAAGTAGGCCAGGCGTGTATTCTAAGTGTGGTCGATTATATGTCTAGTTTATGGTTGACTTCAAATGCAAATGTTCTCTTGACATGTGAAAAAATAATTCGTGGCCTTGCCCGTTTTATTTTAGGTCTTCGGAAATACGATAAGGTAGCTTCTATCATTACTAAGGAACTCAATTGGTTATTCCCCAGAAACTTGTGTGCTTTTCGGACATTATGTCTCTTTTATAAAATTAATGTATTGAACTTGGTGCCATTTTTCTCAACTTGTTTTGTAACAGTAAAAAATATACATAACTACTCCACACGAAATAATGATTTACTGCGTCATGTTCTTTCACCTAAAACCTTGACTGGTAATCAAATGTTCAGTGTTAGGGCAGTTAAGTTATGGAATGAATTACCCGACTCGATAAGGAACTCTCCCTCTTATAATGTATTTAAATGTAATCTTAAAAAGTACTTTCTTTTGCATTGACTTAACATTGTAATATTGAAATTGTGTTTAACTGTACTAATTACTCACTAATGTGATGAATTCTTTTGTTTTTGTGCTATATGGCATATTTTATGCTTAACTTCTACTTCAGGTCAGTCATAAGATCCCATGTCATGGGGGTACTGATTTTAACTTTTTGTGAATGATGTTTTTGGTTGAATTTGTGTTGAATAAATTATTATTATTATTATATATTATTATAAGTAACCCTTTTCTAACAAGCCAGTTTATCTCAATGGGCGGACAGGTTCATCGCACTACACCATTCATTTCATCTACTGAATAGTAACAGCAATTTAGAAAAACGGCTTTGCTACACACAATCCTCCAAGCTACCAAAAATTATTGAAAGCAGACATTCTCTGGAAAATATGTTGACTCCTTCAGTTTTCCTAAACTGTCGTTTCCGAACACAAACGAAACCATTTTTACATAATATTGAAGATCAATTTAAATTTATGTTATTGCTCCTATCGTTCACAAACAACCACCAGACCACTAGCTGCACATTTCAGCTACACTAACTTCAGTTCATTCGGGGGTCTGAATTTTATTATTAGATTTTAGACACTTCTGGAAAAAAGCTGGCTTCGTTCCTTCCACTAAAAATGGTGACGAAAAAAACCGTCCTTTGCTTTCTCCTTCGGATTGTAATGATGATAATGTAGAATTGCTCGAGTCGAGTTCTACTATTTGTGGAACGAGCGAACGTGCTGCAAATAATTTTATTAGGACACATGACACGACAACGATGTTCGTTCCTTCCTTCATCCATTAGAAGCACACTTGTTATACATACATAGCGCAGTTGTGTTGGTTGGTCCAGTTATTTTTCTGGTTCACTGGTGACTGACACACCAAGCTCAGTGAAAGTTGTGCTAGGTTAGATTTCATTTTTCGCCTCCTCTTCAGTCCACGATGTATGTGGTTGTGGTGGTAGTGAAAAAATATATGTCAAACTTTACAGCGTGCGGCGGGCATGAAATAGAAAACACTTCTTTCTCTGCCTCCTCCCTCTCATCCGCTTCTCCTTGAGGGACAAAACAGATAGCATATTGCAGATATTATAATTGAATTAAGGCTCCGCTTTTCTTTCGCTCCCTCTTCCTTTCTCTACTTACTTTTTATATGCTTATGGGACAAATAGAAATGTGTGTACGTATTTTGGAGAAAATAAAACTAGGAAAATAATGTGAGTGAACTTGGCCAAGTCTTGATGTACAAAACCATCTAGTTTATGTAGTGGATAATATGGCCTACCGTTCTTGTCTTGTATCGTTCTTCTCATTTCTTTCTTCTAATATCCCGCTCGCGTTACTTATGTTGCTTGAGCTTAGAGTTTTTCTTTGGCCACACACACAAGTGATACCCTTTAACAATGGCGAAATGATAAAAATTAGACCTTTGTCTCAGTAAAATAACCCGCAAAAATCCATCCGTCGGCAGAAAGAAACAGAGAAGAGAGAGAGAGTGCTTTGGAGAGAGATTCCACTTTTTGCAACAAAGTATGGAGTGAAAGCTTATCATAAATTGGTTAAAATGT